>SMGT01001905.1:164808-184290 GCA_004794575.1 Lanistes nyassanus | reverse complement strand
GGGGGGGGGGGGCGACCAGCGGCTGTTCGATCAAGATCAGTGACTGCACACAAATCGATCTCTGCCTACACTACGGCTGTCAAGCTTGGAGGAGTGTGAATATTCATAGATGATTATTTTAATCACTGGCCCTCTGCGCGCCATGCTTCCTTCCGGCATGGCGTTGATTTGGACCCCTTTTGCATCCAGGAGAGTAGCGTCCCCTTGGTGAAACGGAGGTGCTTGTTTTTGGGGTCAGTGCACCCAGTCTCTCTGCAAACGCTCTTCAATTTCCTGGCAAAGGCCGACGAAAACGCAAAGAAAACGTAAAAGCACACTATGGACATTCCCCAGGCCTTGCCAAGGACTTACTAATGCCGTCACAGCAGTCAGATGCAGCTGACAGTGAAAAGGACTAGATGGAGGACAAAGCACCACAGACGCAAAGTTTTCGGTCTTGACTAAGTCGGGTTTTAAGAAGGTCCTACGGGACTGACGCGTGTACGGAGTTATATCGTTGTAACTGCAGTTCATACAGAAGTGAGACGTGCCTGTATGCTTGCCGAGCTTGATCTCCCTGTTCAAGATCTTAAAAATTCTCGCTGTTGCAAGCAAGATATATATATATATGTACAAAGTGGCACATTCGTAAATTCATAATCAGCCAGTTTTACATGAATGTGTTGTTGTTAGTACCGTGTGTTCGTAAATGCTTCGCCGTCGTGTTATGGCATTCATCTTTAGTTTTGCCTTTCAGTCAGTCGACTCGACCGCTTGTGGTGCCTAAGTATGTGAGGAGACCATTAGAACTCGACCCTCGTTTTATGATGCGACACGTAATCGCTATTCCTGTTATTAGTTTTGACCAGTTCCGTTTTATTCATATGATTAAATATGAAGAGAATTTTTCCTCTTTAATCTTTTAGTTTTTGTGCATTTTTTGTTCTACGTTTTTCGCATTCAAGCTATATGTCTCTCACGCCACATCTGCTGCAGCTAAGACTTTTTCTTTTTCGTTTTTTCGTCGTTTTTGTGTCGTCCTGATGAAGGGGTTGTGCCCCGAAACATGTAAGTTGTCTTCGTCTTTGTCCTTTTCTAGCTTGGTCCAGTTCTCTTTGTCTCTCGGACAATTTTTACCCCTATTATTCACCTCATTCTATCCCCTTTATGTAGATGGTCGACTATCTTAAAGGGACATGCGGTATGCAGCTCCCGGCAATCTCTGGCATCTATACTGTCCGTTGCAGAGCTGGCAAGCCAAGTGCCCTTCATTCCTTGATGTTGTCAAGCCAGATTTTTCTTTGCCTTCCTCTCTTCCTTCCGCCTCCCAGTGTGTCTTGCGAGATGGCCTTAGCAAGTGTAGTATGACGTGTTTTGGCCGAACCATGCCAGCTTCCTTCTCTTGATCGCGGCAGGAACAGGGTTCTGGGGACCAGACAGTCTACTTTGTTGTGGACATGTACGTTAGTTTTATGTTCCCTTCAGGAGATTTTGAGGAGCTTAAAGAAGCGCTTGGTCTCAGAGGCTTTGATCTTCCTTTCTAACTCAGCTGTCGATGTTCAGCCATACAGCAAGATGGAGGCGACTAGTTCTTTGTAAACCTTGATCTTGGTATGGAAAGTGATGTCGCTGTTCCTCCATAATCTGCTGAGATTTTAAAGTGCCTCTGGGGCAAGGGCTAGTCTGATCTCGACCTATGTTGTCGATCTTCCGTTTCTGTTCAGGTTAGAGGTCAGAATCTAACATTTCTTTATTCACACTGATGTATGGATGGTTGTTTGTGCTGTTGACCATCACTTTTCTCAGAGCTCTCCTCCATTCCATAAGCCCCCGCTCTTTCTGCAAGCTTGTCTGTCAGTTGCTGCAGTTCCTGACTGCTGTCGCCCAGAAAGTCGATGTTTTCAGCAAAGTACAAGTGAGAACAAACTCATCCTTCTACTCAGAAGTACAGGTGTGCGTTCGTGGAGGGTCTCACCCACGATCTTTTCAAGGAAGAGGTTGAAGAAAATTGGTGACTGCAAGCACCCTTGTCGGACCCTTACTGGGGTTGAGAAGAACTCGCCTACAGTACCGTTGGAGTTTTTATACAGTTCTTCATTAAACTGCACAAGGACTTCTTCGATGTTGAGCGACCGCAGTACGTGCCAAAGGCCCTTATACCATTTGTGTTGAAGGCCTTCTTAAAGTCAACGAAGTTGTGGGACAGGTCTTTCTGACGTTGCAGATTTTTTTCTTTCGCTAATGACTTGTCAGTTGAAAAGTTGCTCCCCCTTTCTGGCCTGAAGCTAGCTTGTTCATCTGCCTATTTTTTGCTTTGCTATCACTACATCAAGACCAATGCTCCAAAAATAAAATGTTCCTCGTCAGATTTCCACGAATTTTGCTGGTTAGCTTCACGCAGTCTGTGAGGTCCACGTTAAAGTCGCGTGACCCATTGGGACCTGTCGGCGAGGGCGTTTGATGCTAACTGAATGAAGGCCATCACGCAGGAGTCCTCCAAAGGTGGCCCTAATGGAGAGAATTGGTTCTTAAATAAAGGCCTTTGCACACGCCTTGCTCGGTGTCTTGCACAGTCTAATGCATGAAAGGGGGCGATAATTGCTTCCCTTCCTCTATTTCAGCTCTCCGGGTCGTCTGGCGGTGGCCCGTGTAGTTCTGCCAGCAAAGCCGCTGCCTTAAGTCTTCGATTTATTCTGACGTATTAAACAGCTATTGCTTGGCGGCCTACCGTGGTCAGCCAGCTGCACCACTACATGACAAGCGGTCCTGGCGGTCGTCAAGGGAGACCACCGAAAGGAATGGGTGTTAATTTCGCTTTCGCCAAGGTTTTTGTTACAGGCTGCACGGACGCGAATATATTTTGATGCGTATGACGATAACGTATCCACGTCTTCATAAAACACGTTGACATGTGCAAGAGATGTCTGAACGGACATTCACGATTGCGGGTAAGCAGCTATGCGTGTGAGAATCGCCCTTCTACCCCACAGCACCACCACCCTGCCACACATGCGCGTGTACACAGATACTGACCTTACCCACAGATAAACGTATGTACATCCACGCACACATTACGCTTACCCACACAGACAAACGTATGTTCATCCACGCACGCATTACGCTTACTCGCACTCGGAAAAATACCGGTAGTGTCAGTAGGGGTAATAAACATGTTGGGCGTATTCATGGCCGCTGGTTAAGCCTAAACCGATCGCGATCACAGGGTCGTTAATCGACAGTTTGTCACGTGATCACGATCGGCTTAGGCTTAACCAATGGCCATGGATGAAAACGGCCCGTGTTCGTGGCGGTGGTAGGAGTCTAGTAAGTAGAGTCTAGTGGTAGGGAAAATCTTGGCACTTGATCGCAGCCACATCACTGGCGTCGGCGACGGAAGGCCTGCATACACAGGCTTCCTTACTGTGGTTCGACAGCTGCTGCATTTTTTTTTCTTTGCTGCCGTCGACGTGTGAAGACAGAGGAGTTCTCCATTTGTGTTGACATTCCCACCCTCCACTGTTGTTGCCCGGACTCCCATCTGTGTCCACTCTCCAGCAGATAGACAGGCGCACGTTTGCAGCACATTTATGTGGACTGAGAGACTGCGTGACAGACGGACAGGGGAAAAGAGAACGACAGCAGAAGAGAGAGAGAGAGAGAGAAAAGCTTGTGTAGGGATCTAAACAGAAAAATCGAAAGAAAGATTGATAGCTTCAGGCTACATTCAACGCAAGTTGACCGAAAATCAAAAGAGAAGTCTTCTGAGGCAGACATTCATGGCACCACAGTCTGAAAGGTAGAACCACTTTATGTGCTTTGTGCATTTCGCAGTTTTATTATTGCTTTTGAATTCCTTCACCTGGCCCTCCTGAGAAACGTCAGAAAGTTCGACAGCCATATTTCTCAAACAAAGAAAATGTCTGTTTGGTCTGATCTCGTGATCGGGTCTCGAAACTTCTTGTGTGTTTCACCACTATGACTACTCCTGGACTCTCACGGTGAAATTCTGAATCAGGTCACTCTGCCCAGTGCTATTTCTGTTACTCTATTTCACGCTGGAGAGACTACGTAACGGAAGTACTTGTGAACGTAAGGTCACGCTCACGCTTGTGAATGTAAGGTCACGCTCGCGCTTGTGAACGTAAGGTCACGCTCACGCTTGTGAATGTAAGGTCACGCTCAGTAGTACTTGTGAACGTAAGGTCACGACACTAACACGGCCGTGCACTGCGCGAAAACGTTCACTTTATAATTAGACAACAAGAAAAGCATGCACGCATGTCATGTACATGCCGATTTTCGGGAAAATTGGGACTAAACTGGAGATGTAAGCGCTTTTCCTCTCTGCGTAAACCGCTTGGTTTTGTTCAGTGAGGAGGAACTTAATATGGGAATTAGAACGCTTGGTTTGAAGTGGTTTGCCTAAGAGGCCTAGTGAATGGGTTGGATGTTTAGGGGCTGGTGAATCGACATGAAGATAGGTTAGGGGTATTTTGGAGGAGGGGGAGGGAGGGGAGTAGGCGATTACAGAAAAATCATTTTGAAATCTATATCTTGGCGTGGAAGGCAGGAGGGATGCAATTGAAAGCTCAAGGGATTTAAAAGGATATCTTTTACATTCACGCACTCACGCAAACTAATAATACGCAGGACCAGAGCTCGAGAATGACCAGAAATAAAAGGCTGCTTATCAGTAAATGATACATTAAAGTCGTTATATAAGTTAACTAACAAATTCTTTAGTTAAGCACTTTATGCAAGTATTCCTGCAGACCTAATACTTTCATCAAACATGAAGGTATTCCTTGTCTTTTTCCAAACCCATTCAGACATTCTGCGGTAAACGCCCTCCTCGCACACACGTCCTGAAACAGTCACCGACAGACGGATGTTCTCTACAGGTCTTAGGGAGTAGAAGCCCCAAGGGACCGCAGCCGGCCTTCTCGACTTTTCTGAGGTCGCGCTGTGTCCTCCGTGCGAATAATAACCGGAACCATTCCTACGGCTTGGGAGTCGCGCCCCTTCCAGCCGGTGGCTTTTTCCGCTCCTTGGAGGGCATAGTAGGGTCTGGAGAAGCTGAGCAGAAGGTCCTGGGCGCCATCTTCCCTCATCATCTGGGACAACCACATGGTCATGCCGAGCACGATCAGGTACACCGCCGCCTCCAGCAGGTAAGCGGCAGCCGACATTGCGTGCACCGTGGCGGCATAAACGCCCGTGAACACGCTCGAACCAAGCAGCTTGGACAGCGTCTCCAGGGACGCCAGGATGGAGAACATTTTGCCCACCTGTTTGGAAAGGTTTGCAGGTGTGAAAACGTCGCCTCTAGTTTTACCAACTGAAAACTCAAAAATCACTGTCCTAAAACATGCTTTAAGCCAAGAGAAACATGTATAAAATCTAGATTTCTGTCTTTACAACGATGAACGTGTTTTCTCTTTATACAAATGCACATTTCGGCAAGTGCAAGAAGGCGGTTTTCGATACATTTTAATTGATTTAATATCTATAGGAACGTGCAGAATGCACAACGTAGGTAACCGCGATACGCTTTAAGTATCGTAATTTCCAGTCTGTTTACTATTAAAGCTTCTGGCCCATGACAACACCCGTTGACGATCCTCTTCATCCCACCTCTTCATCCCGCCTTTTTTTTAACTTTATCTGTTTTTGTCTCTATCCGTGTGTGTGTGTGTGTGTGCGTGTGCGTGCGCGCGCGCGCGCGCGCGTGTGTATGCAGGCATGTGTCCATGGATCTGCATTTGCTTGCATGTGTGTGCATGTGTGCATGCCCACCTGTGTCAGACAGAGATGAGAACGTGTATGTGTGCATAGCGACATTAATTAAATTAAGCTCATGCTCCCATGCATTTTGATGTGACCGCAAGAGATGGAGATAAAGCGAACATCAAACTATAGTGCACATACATATCCTGTTTCTTTTCAGCCCGCGACAGTGAGGAACACGATAATTTCAAACTCGAGTAACTGTTAAGGCCCTAATGTTTTGTTTTGGTGGTGCAGGTGATTTGCAGTAATTTTCCTTGTTTCTGGGGTTTTGTCTGTTTGTGCGGGAGTGCATGGGGGATTGAATTATAGCGACCTGATGTGATTCTGGCTGAGGAATCAAAGAACTCTTAACAGAAAACGACTACACTTGGACAGACATTAATGAAATGAAGAACCCGGCTTGACATTTCTTTTGCTGGGCCACTCCATATACAACTGGACTTAAAGGTCACAAAGTCTGGCGCAAGCGGCCAGGGGTTGTCAAGAAAGTCATCAGCAAAATGGTCACGCGCAGGAGGGCAAAATTAACTACCATGGACTTTCCCGCCAAGAAACTGTGCGTGGGTGCGTGCGTGCGTGCGTGCGTGCGTGCGTGTGTGTGCGCGCGCGCGTACGTGCAGAACAACAACAACAACAAGAGCAACAAAACAAATAAGCGTTATGAGGCGAAGAGCTAGGAAGGGCAGAAGTGTTCTGCTCGCCCTCACCTCTCCTTCATTCACGATCTTACTGAGGACTGAGCGCAGAGCCGGGGTGATCAGTCCGCCCAGCGAGCCGACCACCACAGACAGAAAGACCATCCATGTCTCGGTGCAGAAGCCCGCCCACACGGAGCGCGCCAGCTTGAAGGCCACGCCCACCGTCACTATGGCAACGTCGGAGGCTTGCAGCAGGTCGGCCAGCAGCGGCAGGAGCAGCAGGAGGCTGATGCCCATGGTGGCGTAGTCCACGGCAGTCAGGTAGCCGTACCACGACTCGGGCCACGACAACGGCGGCTTCTGGACGAACAGCACCGTCACGTCTTGGTCACCCACCTGTGACCGTCATAAACACCTGAAGTCCACCTGTGCCCGTCACAAACATCTAAAGCTAGCTCGCCATTGGACAACGTGTTCACTCAAACACGAACCCACAGGTACATACATAAGTATCGGCATACAAGGATGAGTTGCACGGGGGGGTGCATGAGTTGCAGTGTCCCTCTAAAATAGCCAACCAACCAAGCTGGATTGGATAGTCCATAAAAGCGTTCATAACGTCGATTCATCCTATGTATTTCACGTTCTCGTTTGGGTGAGGAAAGAAGGCAAGAGTTCCACGCACCCCCCCCCCCCACCCCATCCACCCATCCCAAATTACTACCACTTCAAGAAAGGACTGTTATCAAATCCTAGTTAAATAATTTCAAATTTCTGCCTTTCATAGGTAGGACACCCATTTGAAGCGTAACTTGGTATGAAGTACATGTATATGTGTGCGAACAGCTTCAATGATACGTCTCGTGATGTGCAACACGTAGTTGCCCGCACTGGTGTTGATTTAATTTTGGCGCACATTTAGTTCACGCTCATTTCATATAAAGCGCGCGTCACCACCCTTTATTAAAGTTGAAAGTGACGAGAAGACTGTCGATTATCATCAGCGATGAGAAGCAGACAGACAATCCTCTAAACTGAGATGAGAAATCGATAAGGATAAGAACAGACTATACTGTACCTGGAAGCAGGAGGGGCACCGGCGCGATTACAAACAATTTTGTGTACACTGACACAAGAGATCACAATGATCACAAGACAGACGCTTCTCTGTCTTGAGCTAAAAGTTGAGCTAGCCTGACATGAGAAGACAGACCATACTATACATTGAGACAGGAGATCGCAATGAGGACAAGACAGACGATACTGTATCTTGAGACAAAGGATTTAATTTAATTTGAAGATTTTGAGAACGCATCCTAAAGAAATGCGCGCTTCGAGATCACGTTGAACACAAGACAGACGACTCTCTACCTTGAGGCAGGAGTTGAGCGTGATGAGTATTAGAGAAACGATGACGACGACTCGTTTGTTGCCGTCCCTCGCCCGACAGACCGTCATGAGGGAGTCGCGACAGCCCGCCCAGCTGAATAGGCCCGGTTCCTTCTCCTCCTCCTGCCTGCTTCCGTCCTTGACCTCCGACCTGGTCTCGGGCACTCCCAGCAGCACGGTCAGAACGGAGAGCGCGTGACAGATGCTGACGACCAGTAACGTGGTGATGAGGCTGGACACGTCCTGCAGCACCCCGGCCAGCAGGGAGCCGAGGAACATCCCCAGGAAGCTGCTGGCCAGCAGGCGGCCCAGTCGCTGCGTCCGCTTGTCGGTGTCGCTCGTGTCAGCCACGTGACTGCGGCGCGACAAGGCAAAAGGTTTGTGATAATCTCAGTCAGAGGTAGGTAAGAAATAGGTAGAAAGTGGGTGGGTGGATGGATGGATGGATGGATGGATGGATGGATGGATGGATGGATGGATGGATGGATGGATGGATGGATGGATGGATGGATGGATGGATGGATGGATAAGACATGTAAACTTTACTCGACTGCCAAAGTTAATGTCGAGCACGTGCTTACCGATGCTTCGGGGACGTCGCAATTCAGACTTCATGTCCAGGTCATTAAAAGCCGTTTAGAGGTCTACGTGTAACTGTAAACTGTTTTCAAATTAACTGAAGAATATCCCAAAGATTTTGATAAACGACGACGGCAAAAACCGAAAGAAAAAAAGCTGCTTCTCTGCACTAGGGGTCACATGATCTGACAGGCGGACCTTCGGGTTAGATAGGTGTAGAGGTGAACTACTCACCTGTTGACGGCCATGCTAATCACCGGCGACTTGCCGAACATGCCTTGGATTGCGGCCCCTGCCAGCAGGAGCAGGACCTTGTAGTTCCGAACCTGTGTGCTGGCCAGGTACAGTGTGACCCCTAAGCAAGAACCAGCACTGGGCGCCATCATGGGGAATTTTCTCCCCTTGCTGTCGCTCCACGCACCGCAGAACAGACCCAGAATGACGGCTGGCACGTTGACCAGAACCCTGTGCGCCACCAGGACCCCAGCTGCTTTACTCTGCACCTTGGATTCTATCTGTCACAATGAAATACCTGAGTGACTTGGCTATAAAAGAGGATTCTATCTGTCACAATGAAATACCTGAGTGACTTGGCTATAAAAGAGGATTCTGTCACAATGAAACACCTGAGTGATTTGGATATAAAAGAGGATTCTTTCACAATGAAATACCTGAGTGATTTGGCTATAAAAGAGGATTCTTTCACAATGAAATACCTGAGTGATTTGGCTATAAAAGAGGATTCTGTCACAATGAAATACCTGAGTGATTTGGGTATAAAAGAGGATTCTATCTGTCACAATAAAATACCTGAGTGATTTGGCTATAAAAGAGGATTCTATCTGTCACAATAAAATACCTGAGTGATTTGGCTATAAAAGAGGATTCTATCTTTCACAATGAAACACCTGAGTGATTTGGCTATAAAAGAGGATTCTGTCACAATGAAATACCTGAGTGATTTGGCTATAAAAGAGGATTCTGTCTGTCACAATAAAATACCTGAGTGACTTGGCTATAAAAGAGGATTCTATCCGTCACAATGAAATAGCTGAGTGATATGGTTATAAAAGAGTCTATTTCGAGACAGTACTCTGGAATAAGTTCATCGTAATATTGACAAACAGACGACAGGTCTATACAACAAGACAATATAATTATTTGGAAAAGCCGTAATCATTTTATCACTACAAGAATACGCTGATAGACAGTATAGCTGACCCAGAATAAGAATAATGCATATAAATGTATGTTTACCTGTATGTTACATCAATGCTTCAATTTTCGGCACTTACGCAAAATGTGTAATATATATGCATTCTATAAACACACATTTTATTGCTTTGATGGATGTAGTGTTAATCTGAAACAGGGTGGAATAATCGTTTCCAATATAAAAGATTGGTGGGTTATGTAGTGATATGAGTATTGTGCGATGCAAGCAGACTTCTTTCAAGAACGAATATAACTGGAATACAAATGGTGTGCTGGAAACTTTGCAGACGATCATCGATTTCGCAAAAATAAGGAGTTGGGAGGAAACGTAGCTGTTTGCAGCTCCCCCGACTCAGAGATACGTTAAGACAGAAAAAGTAAAACTAAATGATATATAAGGGTTTAATTTTCTTTACAGGGAGGATTTTCGGAAGTTACGTGGGTGTTTGCGTTCTCAACGGAATAGCTGAACTTTTATAATTTATTGAATGAAAAAAGTACTGCATGTGTGTTGTGCAGGTCGGTGTTCAGTGTTAACTGACAACCTCCATGTGCTTATAGATGACACATGTGAAATGTTTTATTTTGGAGTTGAAGTTACTATTTCGCAGCTCCTGCATGAAAATAATCATCATAGATCACGTGACGATACTTACATCCGGCAAGTCGTTCAGATGCCAGCACACGTGTTCACTCTTGCCATACTCCTCAGTACTGTTCAGGGACGCTCCAGCGCCCAGTAGGTCCCCGGCGTTCCCGCTGGTGTCATCCGGAAAGACCTCGGCTCCACCGTAGAGGTCGCTGCAGACGGCTGCGATGACGTAAGGACGGATAGTGGCGTCCAGCAATGACTCGCCCGTCTTGAAGAGGAAAATGACAATGTCACACACGAACTCGTGCAGCAGGGCGCGGCACTTAGTCTGCAGCATTTTGCTTCTTTGTGTTTTCTTGCGTGGGTGTGTACTTGTGTTTTTGTGAGTGTACGAGTCCTTTATATTTATATTTTGTTGTAATTTGTTTCTCGTCTAATGTCTTTTTGTAAGTTGTTTCCTTGTTTATATCTTGTTTCTAATTGGCTTCTGTTCGTAATTTTTGGAAGTTTATTTGTTTGTACTTTGTTTGGTTAAGTTTGCAGCCTGTCTGCCTGTATCTTTTTCGCCCTTTTATCTGTGTTCCTGTTGACGTTGGCTGGCAAGTCTTGTACCTGATCACAGTGACATAACTTCACAGTCGATGGGCGAAGAACTAAATTGATATGTTAGCGTTTTCAGTCGCACTGATTCACAAAACTTCCTATGATCGTTAAAGCCACTGTTGTGCCGATAGATCAATAATACAACACGGTTTGCAAGATACTATACGTTGCAACAGAGTCACCAAATTGTTTCTTGTGCAAGATGCCTCTGTACTGGATTATAAACACAATGCCGTATACAACAAGAGCTACATCCACAGTTTTATCAACACTGTGCCGTATGCAACAAGAGTTACATCCACAGTTTTATCAACACTGTGCCGTATGCAACAAGAGCTACATACACAGTTTTATCAACACTGTGCTGTATGCAGAATACAGTTACAGTGAGTTTTAAAATAAGGTTCTGTGGTATGCATCATAACTCATTTCCCTTTCATCTACATGTGTCTACCGCTCTACTACTGACGACGTTTTTGTTTGTTTGTTTTTTTTTTGTCACTGTAGCTTCTGGATGTTGCGACAAGTGCCAGAAACCTGATTCCAGCTGGTGTTGGAAACGTCGACTGTCCCTCAAAAATAAAAAAGGTCCAGCAGACGTCTGACAGCCGCTGATGATATCAAAGCATTACTTGAAGATTCCCATTACTGTTGGGAATCCAATGGCTGTTAGGCGATTCCAGTGAACCTTTATGACAGGAAGGTCAGTCTTGTGAGGTATTGATTTTACGTCCCAGGTAACAGCGAGTCGTTCAGCAACATCAAAGGTGAACTGCAGTGCTGTTTGTCGTTTGCCAGTTCACAGGACGACATTAGGTCTTTTGTCTCCTGCACATTGTTGGAAGTATTTTAAAGTCAAACCACTTAACAAGTACGAGAGACTGAGAAAAAAATGACGAGGAAGTAACATAAAAACAAATCTAAGAGAAAGGCTGATGGAAATAAAATTAACTACTTTATCTGCTTTGATTGTATCTATGCTAGCGTGTATCCTTACACGTTTATCATGATGTATCTCTCTTCCAGTTTTTTCTTGTCTTCCCTATCGCCCCTTCCCCATCTTCCTTCCACATACTGTCTGTCTGTTCCTCCATCCTTTCCCCCGCCCTCTCTCTCTCTCTCTCTCTCACAGACTCTGATTTTACTCTCGCTCATTATCAATAGGTCATGTTCAGCAGCAAAACATCACTTTATAAATGTTATTTTTCGCAACTCGAAGCACGGTCAGACATGGCTCACAGATTCTGTAAGTCAGTAAGTTACAAGCAACAATATAAAGTAAGACAATACATTTGGGCCTTTGTTAACACTTTACTTACGAATAATCATTGTTTAAATTAAAGCTTTACGGGACAATTGCATGTTGGCCACATTTCGAAAAAGTGTAAGGGACTCGGTCATCATAGAAATTCGCAAACGACGACCACCAAAATAGCTAAACCCATGGATCTCTAACACTCTAAATCTGTGTTGCCAACAGAGTAGAATGCTGTCTAGCTGTAAATTTCTGTGGTGATATATTCCTCCCCTGGTTTGCTGAATTATTAATTCGTTGATTATTTTTGTAATGCCTTGCGTCATTTTCCTTTATTAAAGTTTGTATATTTTTGTGAGAATTCCTATAACTTGCTTCAATCGATATTGCTGCAGAAATCAAATTTACCAGCGTGAGGAAATCACCCTATACTTTTTCTCTTTTTATCCCAATAAACATTTCATTTTCCCTTTTTCTTACAAATATCCTCACATACATTTTAAAAATTATGTACAATTATTAGTTGTTTTACATTTATAATAACTTTTCGAAATTGGAGTGTTTTTCTTTCAAAATGTGTGAACTTCCGCATGCAGCTTAGGAAATTTTCTATATAATAGAATGCATGACCTGTACTGAACTTTGGCCCATATAATGTATGGACAAACTGAATGTCTATAACCATTTCATTGCAGCGAAGCCTATTAATATTGTTGCTTGCCTTTTATGTGCATCTATTTATGCTTTGTTGTTGTTGTTGTTGTTGTTGTTGTTGCATGTTTCTTTTTATTTGAAATTTCTTGTTCCTCGAAACAGTACAGAAATTCAGGGAGAAAACACGCGAGGATTAAATAGTAGTCGCATAGCTGCAGGGAGTTTTTTGATGACAACATTCAAAACACAGACGACTCATGATCAGTTATGAAGTTAGCGTGTCGGACACGGCAACAATCACTCCTAGCGCCCTAGCAGTTCTCGGAATCGAATGACGATCAAAAATACACACGATCGAAAGTACAGTCTGGAGCAATGCAACGTGCTCCCCGCCATGAACGCTTGCAAGTGTTGCTCGTTACGTGGTCTTCAGTGGGAGGGGTATATCAAACAACGCACTTAGCAATGAAGCAAAATGTGGCACATATTCTTAAAACCTTAAAATTCTCCACACGGCAAACATTGCGCATCAGCACTGGGTTTACATCTGTATACGAATCGGACTGCTGTTATTAACATATAAATTGACTGGACAATTCCAAACTGTCGTTAAAAGCTCTTCGAACTTAATACTACTCAGAAATGTTTACTTTTTAGTGGTAGGGCTGTTTGAAAACAGCTGTTTTCAGCCTGAAGTGGTTCATTTAAACAACTATTTTATTTTCAGTTTTTCGTGGTCCATTAAAAACTGTTTTACCTAGTGTTGTGAGCCCTTTCAAAAGACCCGTATGTTTGCGTTCACAGTGACGGCCATTAAAGAAGGAATGCGTGAAGAGATTTGCCTTGTAACAGCACTATGCGCACTGTGGACACTTTATTAGCTGCAAATAAAACAAGGCGTGTGGCGTCCATCAAGAGGGTAGGACAAGAGCTTATCAAGGGAAAAGTTCAAACCATGATCGAGTCTATTACTTAAGTCTTTGCCGCTTTCCAAAACCGGATATATGTGACACGCCTAGTAGAATCTCCAGCCACCTATCAATTTATACACGTGCATCTATCCACATATATGTATACAATCAGACATGTAATAGATATCCGTAGAATTGTGAATATTCTTTAATGGAAAAAAACGAAACCCATTCAATTCCTTTTAAATTTTGACCGTAAGATTAGAACTGTTTTTTGATGAAATCTTATTTTATCTCTAAAACATCATATCATTTTCTGTATTAACTGTATTGCAATTTAACATCACATACCTTTGCGAAGTTCCATAGTTTGATTTAAAAACACGTTCCGCGTGTTAAAGAAATCTTAAATCATACACACATAAAGAAAAAAAAGTACGTCAGCTATCTCCGCTCAAATAACATCACAGGATTAGCAAAGGCCGAGTCTTGAGCACGTCTGGCGACGTCAAGAACTGACCAAGACAGGACTTTTCGCGTCACGCCTGTGTACTCTGGAACGCACAGCACAGTTCTGCTGAAGCTGTCAAGTGGGCATGCGCTGTCCTGGGTCCTTGCGAAGCAGACGCCACCAACTGGCTGCGTGCTTCGAACAGTCATAAATTATGTTTCAAAAGGAAATCAAAAGCGACTTTTGAGGACTGAAAGAACCGAGCAGAGTTAGACCGCGACATCAGAGACCCTCTGTTCAACTTCAGAAACTCATCTCCAATCTCACCCCAACCTGAGTTTCGCACCAGGGGAGGATCATTTTTCTTCCTTGAAAACGATAAAAGTCAGTATACACCTGAGTGCCAGTAAGGACTGGTCGAATGTGACTTGGCCATTTCGAACTGCCGACACAGAGCCGTCATATAACGGCCGCCTCTCTCTCTCTCTCTCTTTGCTGGGAGGATGACCCCCTCCCCCCATAATACGACCCCGCGCACGTAATCCCACAACAACGCACATATATAGTGGCCAGCAGTAAACAGAATCGTCATTAAACCTGTTTACATAGACTGCCGTTTTTGATCGTCGGCGAGATGTGCACAGCCTCCTTTTCATGTTAAAAAGTATCACCTGGCTTTAAGAAAACTGATAATGATAATATGCGGCTTTTTCTTTGTTCCGAGCTGCAGTCGTTTCATCAATATGAATATGCCCCAACGTACTTTCAACGTAATTCTGGCGACCAACGATTCTTGGTCAGAGCTTAAAGGTTATGCCACACAATATGTATCACATATGACAAACCCTGCTGCATCCCATAAGGGGTGAAAGCAAATCGCAACCCAATAAAAGTGGTCACGCTGAAACCACTTGATTTGGGTCTAGTCAAGCAAGATGTCGAAACAACTCGTATGGCACAGGCTGCTGCGTTTGATTCGGACAGTCCAGTCACGTGTGGTCGAATGCGACCTCTCATTGGCTGAAAGATGGATGACATCCCTTTAGTTCAATAGGTAAGGGAAAGACTGTGTGTCACAGCCTTACAAAGACATAACGGCATGGAAGTGAACACGCTCTCCCACACAAACGCACTGGACTGGCAAGCACGCGCGCACACATACGCACGCACACACGCACGTGTACAACAGCATAAGCACAAAGAAATCAAAGGCCTTCACAATTACTGTATTTCCAGTAACTTCAAGCATCACAGATCATAGCAGCATGAGTAGATCGTGAATAACCTCCCAGATATGTTCATTTATGTCATTCCTTTAAACCAACCACCTTTCACCAAGCAACACAAACATCCAGCCACTACATTTCCACATATCCTTTCTAAACCATCCAGCCAAAGGCTCCCACCAAATCTACATACAAATTTGCTTGATATGATAATAAAATGCTATAACAAACTGAAAGTTATCGAAACTTAGACGGTAGTAGCTTTTGACATCTTTGCGTTCCGGTGTGTATTGGTGGGTTAATTATAAGGACTAGATCAAGCAGTAACGGGGAAAACGAGACATCGAGGGGGACGGAAATGAATGCATTTGGCGATATATAAAACATTGTCGCTGTAGACAATTATGAAAAAAAACTTTTCCCATGAATTAGTTCTCTCTCCATCTCACAAAAAATCTCAGTTACGCGCACCTAGCCAGTAGAGAGATGGGTGCTGTAGAATGGGTGGCTAGGGGTGGGGCTAGGAAAACGAAAGTATACTGGCCGGCCTAAGTAAATCTTTTTTTAAAAAAAACTGCAATCCCAGATCGCGTGATCTTAGCTTTCAGCTTAGAAACTGATCAGACCCCGATTGAAAAGAGTATTAACAACTTCTCTAACGGGACAAGTTATCCACTCACAAAAGACTCGACCTACTGTTTGGAATTTCACAACGTTTACTGTTTGTAATCCTCGAGTTTCTCCTCCATATTAACCAAAATAATTTATTCCGTCAAATTTTTGCATCGGTTTTACGTGTGATGTGGTTCTACCATTATGCAAGGCGAGCATGTTGTACTGTCAGACACCTTTCCCCGTTTCCCTAAAATGAGTATGAACGGCTCATGTTACACTGTCTAGCACCCAAGAGAGGTAACTATTCTGCAACAGTTAGATTATATGCTGAGCTGCTGCTCACCCCAGTCACAGTCAACTCGGACTGTGAAATCAAACACGCTCTAGACGTCACAACCAAATTGTATGCGCTGTACAACGTTACGTCTGCGCCCATCGTGTTCAAGGAGAAGGGGAGGTAAGAGAGGCCTTCCCTGCTCAGCTCACGCGACGACGGAGGCTCGTGCGCCGCCTACAAGAGGAAAATATTATGAGGCAAATGAACTGCAGAAAGTACATGAGCAAGGGAGGGAACACAACAGCTGTAGTCTCCCTATCCATTTGGCAACATTTGAGAGTAGTCTTCCTTTCTTTTTGCTCACGGAAGGGATGGAGACAGTGAATAATGCATGCATTACAAACTCATTATAGAAAGGAGTCGCAAGTACGTTTTCAAAAATGTTTTCTGCCACACACACACACGTTGAATTGCCTAGTGTGTAAATCACTACTCATGATGAAAAATAACTATCATACTGCTTTAAAATCCCCCAAAATGACATTTTTGCAATCCTTATATTTTGGATGAAAGCCATCAGCAAAATCTCACTTATACCATTATGGACAGGAACTGCTTAAATCTAACAGGCATCAACAGGAATTGATTAGAACATGATGTGCCTAAATGTTTGCCACCCACCCCCCCAAAAAAAAAAGCTTCACATGAAAATGGCTCATCATTCACAGGTATTGCCTCATCTATTTCAACGCTGTACCATTCTCATGCAGTCAATACAAGTGCAACTTAGGTGACAGATGTTTTTGTTGTTAGGGTGGACGATTTAAGTATGGAGAGGAAATCCTCCAAGAGGACAATGCATAAAAAAAACGCAACAGTCGAAGGCTCAAATTCCAATCTTATCTCAGCAAAACAAGCACAAGTTCCATTTTACAAAACACAGTATTCCCACATCCAGCTGAAAGCATTATTGCACATTATGACTGTTCACATACAGATTATTTGGATTCTAGTACTCAGCACACAGTATTCCCAATGTGTTCAAACCATTGCAGTACAGCCACCACAGTATCCATGGTGGTGTTATCTCACCAAAGTTTCGCACTGTACACAGTTTCCCCACAGCCCAACCAAAACACAGCTACACACTTCACAACATCTCAAGGTTTCCCCCTGTCCCACTACGTCCTATACATGGCATTCCCAATGGCATGTGAGGTAGCCCACAGCAAACCAGCAACACGCAGGTTTGGGCGATGGGTTTGGACTCTGATTGCAGCTTTTGTAGTTTCTTTCTGTTTTGGTGTCATACGACCTCTGTTTATGGCCTGGTCAATAAGCAGCAGGGGGTGGGGGGTGGGGGTGGTATCTCTCCAGGTATTTGACTTCCTCCCTCCTCTCGCCAGTCATCCTCACCGTTTCCCATCTGCCCCAGCCATGACACTGCTTTTGCTGCTGTTCTGATAACCAAATTGAACAACCCAAGATCTCACATCACAAAGCATGGGTTAAATCACCTCTTTCCTTTGCCCATTCGAACTTAAATATCAGTTCTCTAAACAAGGGCTGCACTTGCACAAGAACATAATCTAAGCAGCAAACATGAAGATACATAAAACCACTAGTGTATTTGCCAGACAGGGGAAAATGTCAAAACGTTTACTTGCAAACCTGCTGATCCCAAAATGTTTTACCACAGATGATAGGGAAGCTGTTAATGCTAAGCTCTACCTCACCACACCAGAGAAGTTTTGCACAAATGACACTGGAAACCCTCAAGCCCACTAAAACATTGCAGTCTACAAGCTGGATCAAACATAAACTGAAAACACAAAATAATTCTCAAAGCCTCATTCCATGGGAAACCCACAACCTGAAAAAAACCCACAGCTCCACATTAAATATGGTTTGGTCTCAGACAAATCAAACCACAACCACAGATGCTGATGGTTTAGTGGTACAACAACAAACCACGCAGCATCAGGCCAATGACAAATTTGGATCATTGATTCAGCTTTTACCTCTTGGGTCTGACTGCACACTCAGCGACTTCAGTTCAACCTTTTTTTTTTTTAACCTTTCCTTCCAAGCCCCACCAATGCCTTAATCTTGACATTCTGACACAGCAACATCCAGCTGGATCTTTGCTAACAAATTTCAACATTTTTCTGTCATCGACACAGAAAAGAACCACTGGGTTAACAGCTACCAGCAGATTTCAGCCCATTTTTGTGAAAATTCTAGTTTGTTTGAATTCTCACTTACTGGTTGACTAGGAGACACCACCAATCAACTGAGAGTAGTGCGTTGGGTTAGGTGGAATTATAAGGGGTGGTTCTCAATCTGCAACCATCTGATTTCCCACCTTATCAATCTTCGACAAATTCGACTCACATTCTCCATTTCCTTTCAGGCATTTCGCATTCAATACCAAAATAGTTTATAAAATTTTCGTTAGCATTCTGTTCCTTTTATAAAATTACCCAAGCCTCAAGCATCCAGACCCCATCGAAGTATGACATGCACACGAAGTGCAAGAGACTAATCTCGCCTGTCAGCTAAAAAAAAATGATGGCAAACAGCTTTCTGATGAAAGAAGGGACAAAAATGATAAATTTCTGAACATTGAATCTGACACGGAGACCAAGATCACTGATCTCTCACAAAAGTGTGTATGCTTGATTACATACCAAGTCAGCCCATGCTGTTGGATCTGAAAGCACATCCGCATATAAATTATGATGGGCTAAATATTACAAAGTGGTGGCTCAAAAATGTATCTCCACCGTCCTTCCTCCTTGACATACACGTCAATGTCGACCCCGGTACCAACAGAATCTTTTTTTCAGCAGGAAGCAAATAACCAGCAATAACGCAGACTCAGTTGTACAACAGGAGTCAACACCTTACTTGTTAGTCACAATCAGCAGAACATAGGTCCCAAGCAAAATTTTGCAATTTACTTTTTGATTACTATTGCTGCATGGGCTAGAGTTTCATTAAGTTCAGTACATAAAATCTGAAGCTCACTGACATTAGAATTTTGATTTCAAACACCTTTTCACTGAAAAGTTTAGGTATTTTATGTTAATATTTGTAAAGTCACATCCGTTTGGCTTCTGCCTGGTCACGTACCTTGCTAATCTTGCTCAAAGGCTTACTGCCACCCACCACTCCCCCCCCCCCACAAAAAAAAAATTGATAGCATTCTTAGCATGAGACAGGTCAATCAAATAATATCACTAAACTATTCTGCAAGTATCAGAATGAGAAACACAGCAGTTATAAGGGCTGTTGGTTCGAGCTTT
>SMGT01001905.1:109594-164475 GCA_004794575.1 Lanistes nyassanus | reverse complement strand
CCACAAAAAAAAATTGATAGCATTCTTAGCATGAGACAGGTCAATCAAATAATATCACTAAACTATTCTGCAAGTATCAGAATGAGAAACACAGCAGTTATAAGGGCTGTTGCTTCGAGCTTTTGTTCTCACTTAACCCAAGAGAAACCACTGGGCACAAATGAAAACTAAGGTCTACATCAGCTGTGAATGCTTTTCCTGAGTGAACAGTTTTAATATCATGAAGTAGAGCATGCAGTGGTAATCTTTAAATCCCATGCTGTAATCTCTCCCCCCCCCCCCCCCCCCCCACACCCGACATGCAAAAGTAAATAACATACGTCAGTGACACCTTTTCACAGTTCAGCATAATCTCAAGAAGTTATCTCGAACGGATTGTCATCATGCTCTTCACGTGCATACACACACACACACACACACAGGCACACTCTCACAGCATCACACCCGTCTCCTTACTCCTCTACAACCTCAAGACGACCTCCATTCAGCTGCACATGAAGTGATAGCAAGATCAAATTTGTTCTAGCACATCCCTAATAGCTCACAAAGAATCCAGCAGCTTGAATTTCTCTCCTCCCTGCTGATGCACATACGCAAGCAGGCACTCCCTGAGCTCAGCACTCCTTTGTAGATGCTAAAAGTTTTTCTCATTGCAAGTCCAGATGGGCGACATGGGTGGATGATGGCAATGACACCAGTGAATCAAATTAAATCCAAACTGTCATCATGCATTAGATGCACTGTAGTACTGTCGGCTTAACCGATGATCAGATTGAGGAAACTTCAATTCTGATGCTGTGGGAGGCCATGCAGCGGCTGAGCAAACATTGTGTGATTCTTGTCCATCTTAAAATGATGCACACACAGGAGTCTCCATGCACCTGTGCACATGCATATGGACATATGCATTCACACACACCCTCCAGCACACACACTAAATAAGTTGCTATCTCAGTGCACAGATCTGCCACGAAATGACTTGCAAAGAATATTTTTGCAAAACATTGTAATACCTTCTGTTCGTGTGACAACAAATGTCTACAGTCACCAAGCAAAAGCCTGCATGTGGAAATAAGTCGTTTACATATAAAGTGCACAGGAGTTAGGGGGGGGTGGCCAAATGAGCACTGTGGGGGGGGGGGGGTCATGGGGAAGGCCCAATATCAAGCCTGCATCAAAGAGAACAGTCCGTCCTACAGCAGGGTGTAAGCTGGCTGCCCTCAAACAAAAAAATAAGTGAGGCAGCTGGCTTGCCTTGAGAGGGACATACTGGACAGATCCAATCACAACGTGGAGAGAAAAGTTCTTGGCCTGCAGTCAGCCATGGTATCCTTCAGGCGTTTGTCCCTCTCGTTTTGTCATTGTTTTGCTTGTCCACACAAAAAATCTCCTTACGATCCTTCAATAAATAAGCCACATGTTCTCCTCACTCTCACACCATCTTGTACAGACACCTCTCATGACCTGCCTGATGCAAGCAAATAAAAAAATGTTAACTATGCTGGTAAGAAACTATATGCCAACATTTTGACAGCAAGCTTTGACATCCTTGAAAAGTCACAGGCAAATGATGCTGCCTCACACAGCAAAGATGGCATGGTTTTTCATGTTACTGCCTTCACAGATGCTGGGCGGTGAACCTCCCTGTCAGGACAGGAAGTGCTTGCTGACAATGTTCTCCACAGAGTCATGCACATCAAAGTCTAGCGGCTTTACCTCACTGGTGTTGTTCTGGTCTCTCAGCTGGCTCCATTCTTGAAGCACATTGTGATAATGCATGGCCATCTCATGGGCCCCTGTGTGGTGGTACAAGCGCAGCAACCCTCTGTAATCATACTCTAGTCCACTGTAGGATTTTCCAAACAAAGCTTTTCCTGCCAACAGAAAAGCAGACGGTTAAAAGAGTAATCCTGTCACTTACACTATATTATTTTTGGCAGTACATATTTAAAAATCCTAACTTTTACAAAACAAGAACAGAAAAGAGCAACCATTCTCCAACAACTTTCTCTCAGATCTCCTACCACAAGCTAAAACCCTCTAATTATACAGAAATTGTTTCTGGCGTATTTACCTTAAGATCTTTAGTCGAGGCAATCAGCAAATCATGCATTCAGTTAATTTACATTTGATTTTTTATAAACCCCACAAGGACTACATTGCTTCAATCATTTTCAAAGCTACTGAAGGGCATCATTTTCTTAATGGTTGGTTCACCTGAAAGAGCTATCAATGCAGCTTTAACTCTCAATCATTGCAACTCACAGTGCTTCACATCGGCAGTTATGACTGCTTCCACCCAGAAACTAATTTGAATGTTCTAGAGAGTACAACACACAGAAGAGGACTGTCAGACACACCTATGCTAATAGATCGGTAGTACAGCTTCTCCGCCTCACTGAACTTGTTCATGTCGTAGTTGTACAGAGAAGCAAGATGGCCGACAGACAGTGCTACCTCATAGTCATCTGGCCCAAGCAGTCTCTCCTTGATTTTGATTGCTTTCTGATGCATCTCCTCTGCCTCCTGCACAAAGTGATTGGCAAAAGCTTCAGTGGAAAATGTTGTAAAACAGATTTTTGATCACCTGCCTTCTGTTCATGCCATACAGACCCTCATAAGCAAATGTAACTACCTGGGTGCAGAATGAGGTTTAAATCTAGGCACTGCTTTTGTATGTGGCTATGGCCAGCAAGCCCTGGTGATAAGCTCTGTCACATGTCACCCCTAGGTTAGTCTGTTCCCCCTTCCCTCTCTTGACACCTGGTAGGTGAATGCTACGTCATTAGTCAGGGTAGCTGCTCTGCGCCAGCCTAGGCCAGCCAGAACCGGTTTAATCGAGTTTAAGGTGTCAGGACGCATACTACTTAAGCAGGGGGAAGCGTAAGACACATACAGAGAGAGCAGGACCAAAGACATGCGGCCATGTGTAGACCCACGGACCTCTGCCCCTCGCCATCTTAGCCAGGACGTCGGAAGAGCAGCAGATAGTACTCACGCTAAATAAACTGGGTTGTATTTGGCCGACAAGTCAATGAGACAGAGGAGTAAGTGACTGCTATCATGCCCTATAGGTTAGGACTGCTCTGCCATAAATAACTATCTTAGAGTCTGGGACTCGGGTTGATTAAGATAGGTGGTTTTATCATGCCGAAGACAGGAGATGTCATAGGCTAGTGGCTGGGCGAACGCCAAGAGGAGCTAGAGTGAAGTGTTGGGTCGTTGAATAGCTTCAGAGTTGTGTATCGCGGTAAAGCAGTTGTTTCAGTAGTGACAAGAGTAAATGCTCTGTTGTCGGTCACTTATATTATCAGTGTATAGAGCGGGATCATAGGCCATGTTGCAGTTTGATTTCTCCTTTGGCTTTAGTTTGATTATCTTCTTCGTTTGATTCCTCGTGGTATGACGTAATCAGGCAGCGTCTTACCCTAGATATGAGCACGGTGATTCTCAGTAAATAACCTGTAGATATATTTGATGTTGTCGAGTCAGTGTATGAAATATATTTTGAATAACGGTTTGCTGCAGTTGTCTTTACGAGGGTGGGGGCTCTTGAGCAAGAAGTGTTTTGCCTGTGTGAGACTGAGCGAACGTGTCAGAACATGAGAATCTTTTCCCTCTGTAGATTTCTCTAGTTATTCACATTATTTCATGGTGCTGTCACCCTTTGGTGTAGAAACCATTGACCTGAGGCAGTAAAAGTTTTGGTGACGATCACTCAATTAATTTTATATTTACGAGATCACCATAAAAGTTTGATCTGTAATTCTGGAGAAGTCGAGTCCATTAAGTCAAGGTACGGCCCGTCGTGACAAGCTCTCATGTCTTTCTATTGTCTACGAACTGCATTTCATCCACCACAAAGCCACCCACCACATTCAGTACCCCTATTATCTCCTTCCAACCCCCTTTCCTTCTTGTTCACCTCAGCATTCTGTTAAATCAGGAACTGCTGCATTTTCTTTCTGTGAAATCTGGCATTTTCTTTACATGCTGACTTGCACTGGTATTCATTTTCTTCCACTCACACTGCAATTCATTTCCTCATAAACCAGGCAGGCCTCGTTACATACCTGCACATTGGCAGGGATTTCCCTCAACAAAAAAAAAGCCATCACACTGGAGGTAAGGACTTCATTGTCATAACATGCATAAGCTCCATGCATGGGCGACAACTACAGTTTCTGACTTTCGAACAGTTAACAAACAGGAACTGAGCCAAGCTACATTTAACAACAAACACTATCAAGTTTTGGGGCATTATCCCTTTGTCAGGACAACACACACAGATAGAGACAAACAGATAAAGCATAAAAAGGCACTTAGCTGAGAGAGGTGAGGTGAAGAGGGTCACACATCATGGGGCGACAATGCTGGGACAGGACAGACTTCACATAAAAGGTAGCAAGAGAGGGAGGTCATGAATACAGCCAATCAAATCGCGACCTTCCTCTAAAGTTGTACGCAGTGGCTACCTTTTATGTGAAGTCTGTCTTGTCCCAGCATTCATTCCACAATGTACGACCCTCTACACTTCACTTCATTCAGTGAAAAGCCTTTTTTGCCTTTATCTGTGTCTCTATCTGCTTGTGTGTTGTCCCAACGAAGGGGTAATGCCCTGAAACTGTGGACAGTCTGTGTCGTTTAACCCATTGTCCCCATTGTGCTAGCTGGCTGGCGTAAAGTATATAAATACTTGCGCCCGTTGCGCTAGTTGGCCAGCGGATGCTGCGGGTGCTGCTAAAAGAATTTTTTGACAAAAAAAAAAAAACGATTTGCTGGCAAGGGAAGTCACTGGTGTTTTTTGAGAATCATTTCTCTATAGAGTTCCCTCCTTTGAACGACGGAAGGAGGCGCCATTTGCAAGTTTTATTCTCTTGAGCACGCCACCTCATTAGAAGGGAAAAAAATGTCTGGTCGGTTGCCATCTTCGTCTAAGTGCCGCAAAAGCCTTGGAATTGTTTGAAAACCATACCAGCTGTTTCGTGGGAAACCCCTGGCATTTATGGATAATTTCCACAACGTTTTATGGATTACAAGTGCTGCAAATGGCTGTAATCAGTGAGTGTTTTGTGTCAGTGGGACTTTTTCAAAACTGTCTTACGTCACCTTGGTTACGTAATTCAACACAGTCTTCCACAAAGCGTCAGCAACGGACGGATTTCGGGTAGGAACAATCTTTTTTCTACTTAAATTTATCTTTCTAACAAAGTTTGAATGATACTTTTAACTTTAATAGGTTTTTTGTTACAATTTTTCGATAATCGGTAAAAATCGCCCAAACGCTGATGTTTCAGTGACGTCATGCGTTGTAAGACGCACGTTCAGAATGGGTTAATGTAGCTTGGCTCATTTCCTTTTTGTTAACTTATGTTCCTTTCCAAGCAGCAGTCCCATGTTTCTTTTATTGACTTTCCAATAGTTGCTTAGTATGGAATTACACAGTTTTGCTCACCACAGTCAGTTTATGTGCAAGGCAGCTCAGAGTACATACCCTGTAAAACTACTCACCTTAAACCTGTGCATGGACTGGTACAGACGGCCAAGGTTACCATAGTGTTTTGCTGTCTGCACATTCTTCTCACCAAAGGCTTTCCTGGCCAGCTCTAGTGACTGCAGGTGCAGTTCCTGGGCTTCTAAAAGGAACTTCTCCTCTAAGCTCTTGTCTTCACTGTCGATTGCTATCTCCTCGAGTATCAGTGCTGCAATAAAATCATCTTTTTGCTGCAAGTAACATTTTGAAACATGCCAAGCAATAAAAATGAACATAAGTATGTAAGCTACACTTGCCAAATCAATTAAACACTCTGCTGAATTATTTTATTTCTGTATTAGTTTTAACTTAGTCACTCTTTTCCATCCCAGTGTTGTCTGGTCAGCTGGACAGCGTGTATGTTCATCTGCTCCTGTCCTCTCACTGGTGGAGATGGTCTCTTAAGTTTGACTCCACATCTGCATTGCATTGCAGAGTATGTTCTAACATTCAAGCTGACATAAAAAAAACATTTGAAAATGACCTGAACAACTGGTAAAACATACTGTTGTTAAAATGACCACAACAGATCAGGAAATAATAAACACCTGAATAGTCCCATTCCTCAGCTCTCTAATTCTAAAATCATTTTATTAGTTTTTGTCAGCTTTTTGCTATTTTGCTATTTGACCATCTATTTTCCTGATTCAAAGTGGAGTTTTGAAAATACTATGACCTACCTTTGACACGTTTTGATGAGGACAGAAGTAAATGGTTCGGGTGAAGAATCTGACTAAGAATGTTGATGGCTTTGTCAGCATGGTCTCTGCACAAACAAAGGCGCGCATGTGCGCATTTTAAAAGTCTGCTAGTATGCACCAGTCAAACACACACATTTTAACAGGACTTTTCTATAAGCCTTTATGTTCAAAATATTTCCTGAAAAATTTTTATTCATACATAAAATTTTTCAAGGGCACATTCTAAAGAGATCCTTCAATTTTGGAATATTTTAATCAAAACTGCTTTAAAAGGGGGAAAAAAACAATCAACAAACTTCGAAGGAACAAAAAAAAAACCACACACACAAAAAGTGCGAACCCCAAATCTTGTTGAACCCCTTTTTGAATGCTATTCAGCAAAGTGCTCTTTTGCCATACATAATTTTTACCAACTTTAATTGATATGGCAAGTTACAAAAATAACTTAAGAGCATAAGTTACGGCAAGTAACAAAAATAGTTACCAATTAAAATTATTCTCTCACTTGTCAGATGTGAGGACTGCATTACCAATGCCATTTAACTCTAGCATGAAAGTTCAGCTAGTAAAATTTTGAGGTCAACTGCCAATGGCTAATAGCAAAAAATGTATGCTTTCAGAGGTACCTACCTGGCATCCGCAAACTTCCCTGAGCTGTACTCAAAGACATATGTGGCATATGCCAGATCTTCACAGGCAATGGCTACATACAGGTTATTACCACCAAAGACTGCTTGCCTGATGTCCAGCACCATCTGAAGGAAAAAAAGTGGAACAGAAGTGATCTGAGCTAAAGACAATAATAATTATATGAGCCCTTAAAAAAAATGTAGTCAATGGGTCTACAAAATCCCAAAACAGAGATCTAGGGAAAGCCAAGTTATTTTCCGTGTGTGAGATCTTATGCTTACAGTCAATCTCCAGTGCTCCCTAAATCCATAAGACAAACAAAACTTGTAGTGTTGAACTGTTACCAGCATGGAAAACGTGAAACTTTCTCCTTTGAAAAAAGCTCCTTAGCAATTTTGTAAAAATCATTCAGACAACTTTCCTGACACATCGACTAAAGTATATGAAACCCTCACTAACCTGCATTTATAAAAGCAAAAGATACCTTTTTTTTTTTACTAGAGACTATATGAGATTTTTCTTTTTTTCCTTTGTCTTTGATTCTCACCTGGTAAACCTGTACAGCAGATGAGATAGAGTCAATATTCAGGAGGAAAAATCCATAATCCAGCAGGGCATCAGAATATTTCGGATGGTGCTGCCCAAAGTGCTCTCTAGACAGGTGGAAAGTAAAAAAAAAATTAACCAGGCTCTTAACACTCCTAACATAAAAACATGCATTTGTTTAAACTCTCTCTTTACCACACATGCCTGAAAACAGCAAACTTCTGACATTTCTAGCCATACACAAGGTCTAGCAGGCAGTTAAAAAAAAAGGGAGTCAACATTGACAGCAGCCAAAAGAAAAATCACATCTAACTGCATCCACATCCACTAACCCATTGTAAATCATATTTAAATTCGTTTTATATGATGCAAAATGTAAAATATGTCCATAAACGGAAAATAAACTATGTCTTTAAAACCTGACACTTCGAGAAGTCACCTGGTTACTCACCTAGCTTTGTGGACAGCAAGTTTGATTAAAATTTCAGCTTTCTTGAACTCTCTCTTTACCACACATGCCTGAAACCACAAAGAACTTCATACACTTCTAGCCATATATATGATCTAAATCTGGCGGCTAAAGCTAAACATGCATGCATGCACAACTATTTTCTCTCACACGCGCACACACACACACACATATGCACAACAATGATGACTTGTGCTACTTACCTTTGAACATTGTCGCAGAACATCTATGACAGTCTGCAAAAAACACATCAAGAGTGCTGCATGATTACCTGTAGAATTTTCTCCTGTGCCAAATCTATACAATTTAATCCCACATTGTTAGCTCTTAGACATCATACCATATAGATTATTACTGGGTGTAGGCTCTTCTTAGCATAAAGAGAAAATGTATGCCATCCCTTTTACAAATTCATCATGTGGATTGTGCAGAAAAGTTTAGTGATCTAAGGGAATAAATTGATGACTGTAAATGATGGACTGATGAAAGTAAGCGCAAACATAGGCTGACTGGGTGCATATATGGAGATCAAAGATTGAAGCGGCTGCAGGAATGAAAGCACATAAATGTTCTATATCCTATTTTCTTGTTCTGTTGTCTATCCCTTTCCTCTTTTCCCCCTAATGACGAGGATATTGAATGAACAGGCCGAGTTATATATATATATACATATATAGCGCTGTGTTACTGACAGAATGGTGAATGAAAGTAGTGAAGATATGCAAGACTTGGTGTGAAAAGAACCTAGAGAGTGTGGCGAATGATGTGAAAAAGGTGAGGTGGCCCCAGTAACCACCCCATGACAGAAGGTAGAAATCAGTAAGCAGGACAATCACTTACTCGTGCAGGAACTGAATCATTCAATTCTCCGAGGGCTCTCAAACATGCCTTGTATGCCTGAAATCACAAACACAATTGGGGTGAGCATGTTGATATTTTTAAACACCACCATCCCACTGTGTGTGTGTGTGTGTGTGTGTGTGTCGGTTGGTGGGTGGGTGGGTACACATGCACCTGCACATACAAGTGGATGGGTGTGAACTTGTGGCCATTCATTGGTGTATCCATCTAATATCCCCTTCCATTCAGTGTTGGGAGATACAGATATGGAATGTAAACTCAGTAATGATCATCCAACAGCCATGCTGGGATCAAATCTTTTATTTCACAACCAGTGCAGCAGATGTACTATTCTCTTTAGTTCTCAGATTAAAAAATGCCCCCAAATGCATGGTTTTGATGGTTGAGGGACAAGGGTTTTTCTGCCCCCACCCCCACCCTCCATGCTCCCTTTTTGTTTGGAGCTGATGATCTGCACTTACATAATATTTTTATACAAAAATATAACTTTTTGTTCTAAAGCAATTTGTCAACCTGCACATGGGGTGGGGAAAAACATCAAAGCACACCAAAACATTACCTCATCATAAAGACTCTGAGCAAACAGCAAAGCACTGTGTTCCGAGTACAAAACAGCCTGGTTGAAGCTTATTCCTTTCTGAGCTAGTCGCTCTGCCAGGGAAAATGCTTCAGCACAAACACGCTTGGCCTTACTGTACTTGCAGTTTGCATTCTCTACATGCAGCATCCTGCATGTAAATGCATATAGATATATATATTAGTATTTAGTATCATCTTTTGGGGCATAGTCTTTCAATGTTACCTCAATTATTCTTTAATGACAGGGTCATTTAAGAGCAGAGATGAGCAAGTCAAGAAGTTTCTGTGATGAAAATGAAAAGGAAACATGACACCTCACCTCACACAGTATTCCAGGGCACGGAACAAGCCTGCTTCACTGTCATCATTTCTGACGGCTTTGTAACAGACTTCATAAACATTTTCACTTTCATTCAACCAGCCAGCTTCTGCCAAGAAGCCCCCTGAGAAGAAAAATATATTCGGCATAGAATACAATCCATAAAAAGAGGGACCTCAATTTATCACCATGTTTTAGCAAATAAAATGGCATCGCAAAATTGTTTGCCCACTGACAATGTAATTTTTGACAATGCACAAGGCCAACAGTAATTTTTCATCGCATAAGTTGCCTTACCCAGGGCAAACCCAAGGTTCAGTGCTTTGACCTTGCTAGCCTGGTCACTAAGACACTGAGGTGTAAAGTGGTTCTTGAAGGCTGTCGCCAAAGCACCTGAGATCTTCTGGGTGAACTCTGATCCCCGATCCATGAGAGCTTGAAAACAGTGGTGCAGTAGTGTCCTGTATGCAAAAATGATGCAGGCAGATAACAAAGGCAAATACAGCATCAAGACAGCTCCAGCCAACTACCCACACTCCATTTAAATTATTGATGATTTTTTTTATTTTAAAAATGCAATTAATATATGTAACACCCATCCATTTTATTCTGTTTCTACCCATGCAAATTAAAAAAAAATCCTTTTTAGTGATTTACAACAACTTACCTTTTGTTGCTAACTCTCAAAACTCGTGCGAATACATCTATTTGGGAAAACTCATGGAACAGTGTGCTTAGCATGCCCTTGTTATACAGCTGAAATTAAAAAAAAATTAAAGGCATTCTTAGAATACAAATGTGTATTTTTTAAAATGTTCAGCTAGACCATATGATGGAAATTGGGACAACAATAATTTACAAACTATATTCCATAAGTAAGCACATACAGATTTCAATTCTGAACTTACTTATCTCATCATCAAATGTCTTCTTCTAAAGTTTGATAAATTATCACTTACTTCAATCCACATTATACCCTAGAAAAAATATTTGTGGTAATTTAGTACATAATTTTTTTTAGCATTACACATATTTCCTACACGTCATACGTCTACTCACACTCACACCTACATGCATGGTTAACCATTTGTGCATGTACCTCCCCCCACCTCCACAAACACACACACACACACACACATACAAATCTAAACAGAAACAGCCATGCATAAAATGTGGTTGCCAAGGAGAAAATTGTGGATCTGTGCTACCTACATTGTCTTTCGGTTTTGTTTTGTGAGAATGCTGGGCAGTTAACAGTCTACAAATATGTGTGGAATTCCTGGTCTAAGCTTTTAAGCAGTGCTCTCCAGTCAGACAAATACCTGATTCAGGTTCTTACAGTTACCTTTCCTCCCCTCCTGTTATGTAATTCGTGACAGTAAGCTGAACACAGGATCGGGTAAGAAAACAGATTAAGAAAATTTCAGGTTGTCTGCTCCGCTTAACGACATGTAGTTAAAACAAAACACGTGACAGTGAAACTGGAATGCATGTGTAATACCACAGTCGTCAGTTTATATGTATATGTATATGACTAATAAATATATATATTTAATACCACATGGGGAGGCTTATTATCAAATATCAGACTAGTGTTGTTACTAATAAAGTTGATCCTATTGCATCGCATGGGGAAAATTACTTTGCAAGTTTTCCTATACACCCAGTATTAACTGGCAAAAAGCCACCTGAATATACACTATCGTTTTTGTTTACTCAAAATTACTGTCAATATTTATTGTGATCTGATCAGCTTGATCGACTGGCCATCAGAAAACAATGCTATTTAGCAATACAAAACGCACCATATAATATACATCAAACTGAACGTCTTCTGGCAATGTTTTCAGCTCCTTTCGGTGAACAGTGTATGAGCTAACCACCGCAGAAACAGCTGTATTATAAAGGGAATCTGGAGCCCACTCCAAAGTGCAAGCCGACGCCATATTGGATACTGAATGACGTACACGAGGGGAGACTATTGACGGCGGGTCATTTTAGCAGGTAGCAGACATTTATTAAAGGTCTAATTAGGGACGAATCAGGGTAAATCACTAAACGTCCGGATACATAAAACATTTAGGCAGATGGGTAACTAAATCACTAAATAGTAATTACATGGTCACTATGGCAAGCATATGACCTACGTTAAATGATACGCTAAATCGAAACCAAAGTTTTCAATGTACATTGCTAACATTTAAATAACCAACAGTATCAAGTTATAAGGTTCTGTAAACATTTCGTATTATTTTATTTTGTTTCATTTTATAAGGAAAGTACGATGCTGGACGACAAAGAGTGGCTTGTAGAAATATTGTATAACGAAGTACAGCACCGTCATAAAACAAGTGCGGCTTGTAGAAACCCATAGGACATGTATTTAGCAGCTCACTGGAGTGTTAAAATTTAACCAGAGATTGTACATGGAAATTTATGATCTTTAAACGTCCAGGTAATTAAACTTCATTTGCTTTCTTTGCGGCGTTTTGGCACTCGCGAGCAGAAGAAATTTGGAAGGGAGGTTACTCGTGACACGCTTACAGTTGCTGAGCCAGTACTTGTTACTTCTCTTGGATCATTCTGGGACTGATTTGCTCCATCCTCTGTCCATCCCCTCCCCCCTGCTCGCCCCATTTCTTCACACACACACACACATTCTTCTTTTTCATTTCTTACCCCTTCGTCTTTCCCGGATACTTTCGAGTGGTCCTGTGGAAACTGTAGTAAATGCAATCCAGAAAATTATGGTGGAGTTAATATTCGGATATTGTGAACATATAAGCGACAATCATAACGTGAACTAATATAGAAATTAATGGTTTCGCCAAGAAATAACGCTAACCCTAACCCCAACCCTACTCTAATCCAAATGCTGAAATCAAAAAACGATTCTAACTTAACTAATAACTGGCAATTTAAATCATCGGACCACATTTATCATAGTAACCAATGACGCGTACGTATGCGTATACTGTAATCTAACTGGACCCTGACCGAATTTCTTGCGACACCACTGTTACGTGTCTTCGTACCGCGGGACAAGGGACAAAATCAGGTTAATAAAATCCTCTCAAAATACATTCAGTGCTCCGAGACAGTAATTACAACTATGCAAGTACAGCTACGATTAATTTTTAATTAAACGTATGCATTTGTAAGAATAACATGAGCGGGAAGGCGCCACAGTCTGCTGCAATGTGTTGCGGTCAACACGTACGTTGTCTGACCTAGAGACAGCATTATGAATTTTCCACAAAAAGCTAATTGCAGTGATTTCACAGAACCCGAAAATTCCTGATGTCATAGAGGTTGATTGCAGATGAAGCTGACCCTAAAATAGCCTTGTTAATTATCAGGGTGAGCAGCTATATATAGTTATGTTTTCTTCTTTAAGCCGCTTGAACGATCAACAAAGTAGATCAGGTAGGTATAGGTTATTTCGCGGTTATTTCGCGCTACTTGGGGATAGCCTTTACTACTACCATTAAGTTATAATGCACTGAAAGAACCAAATATCAGACTGTAGCTGTTAATAGTTGCAGTAAGACGCAGTGTAATGTTCAAGGGAAGAAAAATGGCGTCTGCACTAGAGATGGGTCCGGTACGGAAAACTTTGGACGTCAAAGTCAACGTGTCGCCTTTGCGTTCCGTCACACACTTCCGGCTCAGGTGTAATCGCGTAAGCCCAGGTTCCTCGCAGCGCGATGACAGGAAGTGATTGTTGGTCCTCGGATCTATAGTTGCTGTCACATCATCAAGTATATCCGTGCTGCTGTCGTCTTTGAGCTCATCGTTAAGCAGAGGGCTCGAAGAGCCTAGGGGGGAAACCTGCGTGCTTTACACATTACCGTGGGCTGTGCAGCCACGTACACGTACTGTTCTCAGGCGGGAATGAGGTGGAAGATATAACTACGTTATATTCTTGCGTAGAGAAAAAGAATGAAACATTTATAAAATACTATAAGAAGAGGAAGAAAAGTCAGATTTGACTGACCCCAATCCTTCCTCTGCCTGCACACCCGTTTGTATATATAATATATGATTTTTTGGAGTACACGCTCTCTCTCTCTCTCTCTCTCTCTCTCTGAAAGAGCGAGAGAATGAAGAATAAACTTTAATGCTCATGCCGACCGCCCGGTCATAATGGCCAGAACGTATACCGTACTTATTCATAAACCAGAGCTGGAAAAATATTTTTAAAAAATTAACCGTAAAACTAAAATATAATTTGCCACTAGAAAAAAACATGTATCGTGGTAATGCGCAATGAGCATACGCATAAAGAACTGTACAACTAGTAAAATTATGTTGGGTGTTTGCCGTTTATAACAGTTTTCGTTATCGAAGACATTCGCCAGCAGATCGCTTGCAGTGCAAATAGCTTTACTGTGTGTCTGATTTTTTAGGTGCTAGGGATTAGGAATGGATAAATTTATATATAAAGGGTGCCTGAGGTGGAGGGGAACACAGTATAAGAAGATATATAGGTGCATGGTAAATTAAGAGCGATGGGGAACTGGTGAAAAATAACCTATTGGGTTTTCTTGTCTACAGATCAGAGCGAGTAAATACAAATGATCAAAAATCAATAGGCAAAATTAATTAAATTTACATTATTCTTGGGGCTATAATTGGTCCTGACGCACACACATAACCCAGATGTGTGCTGAAACCACCAGCAATTCACAGGTAAACGTTGAGCCCAGCTGTTAATGTCATTCAGTCTGGTTTTGAACCCCTTCTCTTCACCTCCTCGATCTCTATCCAGCTCTCTCTCTCTCTCTTCATCTTCATCTCCCTTCCCTGTGTGTGCTTCTCTCTCTTTACTATCTATACGCGCATTTCCTCCGCTCACGGACCTGGCCCTCTGTCATTTCTCAGCCACCCCCACCTCTTTTGTCCCCCTTCTCTCTCACCCCTCTTTGCCTCTTCACTCAGTTCCGCCATGATATGCATCTATAGTTTGCGGCGGGAAGTTAAGCAACAAACAACCATCCTTTCTCAGTCTTCCCTCTCTGTTTAGTCCTTTCTTTTTTCTTTCACAGACCTGCTTTTAGCACGCATTGTCAACATTACACAGAGAACGTCGGCTCGTGCGGAAGTTCGTGGAAAAGTCACTTCCTCGGCCCCTGCGACCCTACGTCACTTTGTGTACATCTCTGTGTGTGTGTGTAATCTCCCCCTCCCCTGTTCTGCCAGAATTATAATTATTTCCGCGAAATGGCTGTGCCATCGCCTGCACACCTGTGCAAACATGCAGCCTTCGATTGTGCGGATGTCATGAAACAAATATATACATATATAATTATTTTAACACAAATAAAAAACAGAATTCTAAATGAGTGGGGAGAGAAAATTTACTGAGATTCAACCCCGAGATACCCCAAATGAAACACCGGTGCATATTCGCCTGCAGGGACGGGTAAATTTCAAAATTCTCACGAGCCTGACGGGCTATATACTTAAAGTTTGAAATTCACTAGCCTATCGAAATTCTTGCTTATTAACCCATGTTGCTGCAGGTTGCTTTTGTCTTGCTGTTTTTCTTAGAGACGATCGACGCACCAGTCTGTCTCGGTAAACATTTTTAGGACTGCAGACTAAGTCAGTAAATCCTGATCGAGGAGCCTCTTAGTTACGACCTTCCAAAAAATCGGTCATCTCTGAATTGGGAGGAATTTTAATCAGGAAGCACAATTATTCCTTCAAAGGTGCCATACATGCAGTATTATGGGTATCGGCAGATAAACAGTAACGCCTTCAGCAGTCCCCCCCCCCCCCAAAAAAAAAGAAATCCATCACTTGAAAGCTAGCGGTTTATGATTTTAACTCTAGTGCCTATGGCGTGGGGTGGGGTGGGGGTGGGGAACCAATTGCAGCCCGCCATACTTTCCCATCCCCGGATACGATGGATTTTCCGAGGTCATGACTGGTCACTTTGGGGTTTTTAGAACATTTGTTAATGGTTAAAGGCTAAATTAAATTACAACTACTACATTTTACACGAGGCGATCGAATCTCAGGTTATCCTTATGTATAGGTCGACGTCCGTGTGCTGCAATGCCTTCCAACGCCAAGTCACGCGCGGTGCTGGCGCAATTTGACATCTCTTTGAGCAGTCCTCGCGCGGATGTATAGCGACTGTCATGTTGACAGCATCAGACATTTCTACTCTCGGAATAAAATTAAGTTGTCCAAGATATATAATGGCAGCAAGAAAATTATAATATTGAAGTTAAAAGGGAAAACCAACGCTCCACGCGCTTTGTTCAAGATGAGACTTGGGTGTAAAAATGTTAAAACAATATGATGATTGAAATTAGCTGAAACTTTTGCGTAATAAGCCACAATCATGGACGGCATTACATTTGGCAACGCGACTGCACCCAGCACCGTCTTCGCCTAGCATTCCTCTACTGCTCGCTGCAACCGGCATACAAAAATGACCGTCAATGAACGCAGATTATAAACTTCAATCGGACTGATCTACAGCTTTTCCCATGGTCCTAGAAAGAGATAAAATAATAATAATAAAAACTGTTCTCGGCACAAGCGCACAAAAAAGCCGTCACTGTTCCTAGATGTTCCAAGATTTTAATCTCACAAAACGCTATATGACGTTATTGATAATTAGCCCGTAGTACTTATACTTGTGCGATTGTCGTGAGTGGGTGTGTTCTGCATGCGTATGTGCTCCCGTGCGTATCCAAATGTGTTTGAAGCTAGAGAATGGGGAACAGAGGGGGGTAGGATGGACAGCTTCTTTCTACGTCTATAATGTCGCTCTCGTGTCTTGTGAGTCATGTGGCAAAGGGTTTCTATCCATATTTGGGCAAAGCGATGAATGCGAATAAGAAACTGTCCAATGAACGCAGAGATTTGAAGTCCGTAAGGAATCTCAAAAACATAATAATTGAGCCCGATTTATATGTTTTCACTCAGTTATAACTGCCCTTGTATTATTTAAAAATTATGTATACATTCATAATATATATCATTGGATGGCAGTTCATTTTATGCTTTTGCAAGCGAACCTGCAATTAATGTGGTAACGAGGACAGTTCGAATCTCCTTTCGAATGTGTCTCATTTTTGCAGAAGAAGACAGTCAACATGGCGTCTGGAATTAAAGTTGACGAGAGCTGCATCGAAGCTTATGCTGACTTAAAACTAAAGAAGGAAAAAGGAAATCGTCCATTTGCTATTTCTTTCAAAATTGCAGAAAATGATACCCGCATCGTTTTAGATGAGAGATTCGAACGACAAGGCGGAGACCTCAGCCACGACTGGCAAGAGAAGGCATTTGCTGAGCTAGTGAAGCACTTGCCAGATAATGACGGTCGCTATGTAGTGGTGGATATGAGTGTCGCTGCTGACGCAGGAGAAGCAAAAACTGACAAGATTGGAATGATAGTTTGGTAAGCACTTTATTTTTATTCTTGTTATTTTATGCGTTTTTCATATTAGAATTGAACGGAACGACACCAGTACGAATCCCACAGTTCTACATTACACACAGTACACTTCCTGTTTGCCTTGGCTTGATCAGTTGATGCATTCAGCATTGCTAGTCATCTGGGCAGTTGGGGTCTTTTTGGTTGTGACAGTGCCCTTTTCTTTTACGTCCCACCCATCGCCCCCTTCTTTCATTTCCCCCTCCCTAATATTTATGTGCTTTGAAATTGTTTAGCTAAGATAACTCCAACAAAGGTACTGGCAGCGCTCAAACATAACCATATGTAGACGCATGTGACCAAAGGAGCTTACCGTACCCAAACACGTAGCAAAGAGAGGGCCGAAAGAAAGGAACTTGGCAGAACCTTGTTTAGCCAAGGCCAGAGCCAAGATGTTACTGTTATTCACTGTTAGTATTCTGAGCTGTTCCGTAAGCTGTTTTCATACTCATTCTAGTTAACGATGTGAATTGCATCTTTGTGGGACATGTTCAAAATTCAATCTCAGATTGAATCTGCGTTTAAAGCAGAGGACACTGAATGAGCAAATCAAACTACTTGAGATTTCTGGCAACGGCGTTAAGATACTTTCATTGTCAGATTGTGTTCGTGTATCAGTATACATGTTTTACGTTACCATTTTAATTCCCCCCACCCGCACTGACCGCTGCAGCAGTTAACTTCAGTGCAACAAAGAAGCATCTGTTAAGCATGAATGAACCTACTGCTATTGTACTGGGAGATGTTACTTAAGAAAGTTTATTGATTATTAAACATGTTTTACCTCCTTTCCAAGCCTTTTTCCATGCTACTTTGTCATTTTCTTTATGCAGAGGTGGGATAGGGGAGGAACTGTAGGGTGAAAATAGAGTGCATCATCATAAGATCATTGAGACAAGTGAGCTTATTTCAGATACTATGTAGCATTTTATCATTTCATGCAATGGGTTAAAAATTAAAAAAAGCTTGCCATTTTCTTCAGCGTTTAACTAGGTGATGATAACATCATTTGAAGCTGCAGATGTTACTGCTGTTGCTAATAGATACTTTGCTTGCACAGAGTACACTTTGCACAACATCATCGGGTAATAGGTCAGAGGGAAATCTACCATGTACATTGTAATTGTTATGGAAGTTATAGGAAAACCTGAAATGTAGGAACATCCTCCCTTCCAAAAGTTCCACTATAATGTGTCCCTACATAACAGGTATCTTATTTAGTTATTACTAGTTATCTGTCTCTGCATTTTGGAATATCACACAGTAGGGTTACAGTAAAGGTCGATCAACACAGTAACTGAAAGAGAAAGGAAAAATGCTCAATGACTCTGCTAACACCATAGAGCTACAGGCATTTATTTACATTATTTGCATCTAATATTTACCAGATATATCATTTATTTACAGTTTTATCACTAAGTTCTAATCCAACTATACATTTTATGTTGGGCAGACCACCATTTCCTCATTCCTTGGTACTGCATGACAATGAGACTTTATGCAGAAAATCTGTCTTTTCCCACAACCAAACTCTTTTGCAACATCAATATTCATTGATTTAGGGTTAACAGTAATAACAATTTTCATTTACCAGCAGATTCCATCGGCATTAACCCACTTGAAATCAGCAAGCTAAATTATTTTGAAACAGGAAGTCACACATGAACTGCTTCCTCAAGAACTTGAAATAAAAAGTGTGACTACACTAAATGACAGTCACAAGACTGAAGCAGCCATGTTTTGTTTTAAGATCTTTATCACAGTTAAATGTATGCAAAACTGTCTATTCGTAATAGGTCAGCACTGACTTTTATCCCCAATATTGTCCATGTCTGTGTTCAGCAGGTGCCTGCTGATCATAGGTCACTTTCTCTGGTTTACAAGTACTCTTTGCGGACTGAAAGTGTCCTGAGATGAAAGGTGTCCAATAGCCAGAGGGTCTGCATATTACAGGATTTTCTGTAGTGTATTATCCTGTTTGCATCTGTTGGCTGTGAATGTGAGCCAGACATTGCCTTTTTTAGAATGCATTTTCAGTGCATAATAGCCTCAGACAACTCATGTCATCATGTCCAAAACAAAAGTCACCCAATCTTTCAGTGGATTTCAATGCATTCAAAAAATGTTAATTTGAAAAGATTTAATGTGCAGTATTAAAGCACCAACAATTAAGACTAGAGATCATGACAGCTTTCTATACCCTGCAGTAATATAAATAATTGCCGTAGTTTATGTTAAAACATAATTTACTGCAATTTGCACTACATGCACTACACCTTTAATTATTTAACTAGCAGTAGCATGCTGCATCTTTTCGGATGACACTGTGAACTGCATGAGAAGTGGGTAATACCCCTTACAAATCATTATGTGGGGTTTAGGTACCCTTTAATTGCTGAACAAAGTACACAAGCCCTAAGCAGTGCATCAGAGAGGTTTCCATGATATGTCCCAGTACTCTGTGGCATAAAATGACAAGAGATTCACTACAGGTTCAGGGCCTCTGCTGCAATAGGGCAGTACCCCTGCCAGTGTCCTTGAGCCTAACAAACTTTCTGACATGGAGACCACTCATGAGCTTTCAGCTCCTTGTGTCGCCACTGATACAAAATATTTGATTTAATGGCACTTCTTCATAAAAAAAAACAAACTTTCTGACTACAACTGTACTAGCAGCTTAGCTGGCCTGTACATCTTCCTGATCTAGCTCACTTCCACCATGGCCTACAATTATAAAGGAGCTTTAACTCAATGGTGACGTAGAACCCTACCCTCGAGCCATCCCCGTGGACTGGGGAATTTTAGCCTTTTTTCAAAAATTCATATAAAAATCCCCCAAAACACTAAAAATGTTAATTAAACTTAGTTTTAAACATTAATAAATAAAAAAACTCATTTCTTACTGTGTTTCTTGGCCCTTTTTCAATAATTTGTAAAAATCCTTTGAAGGAAACACAACTGACTTTGAAGAAATCAAGAAGTCCTCACAATTCCTTATACACACTGTTCGTAACGTGATCACTCGTTTTTCTCTTCGTAATCACTCTCTTGGGTCTTTCAGGCACAAATACTCTTGTCTTCATCCAATTTATCACAGTAAATTTGCAAAACAATGTCATTTTTGTCTTTAGCGTGTAGTTTGAAGAGTAAATCTAGCATTTCTCAAGTGACCGACCACACGTGTATACTGGCTTCTAACTGCCGAAAACCAGTCGTATTGGCAGTTTAAACACAGTAAAAGGGAAGTAACTCGTGAAGAAATGATCCAGCTTTCGATTGCAAGAGTTCTTTCCCTTAACGGATTAGCAGATGAACTTTTATAATTAATAACGTGCGTGCAAGGTGTACCTGCCAAACGGCTGTCATCTCTAACGGTAGCATGACAGGCTGGAGTTCCATCAGTCGGCATTGGGTTAATGGCACTTCTTCATAAAAAAAACAAACTTTCTGACTACAACTGTACTAGCAGCTTAGCTGGCCTGTACATCTTCCTGATCTAGCTCACTTCCACCATGGCCTACAATTATAAAGGAGCTTAATCTAACAATGACACTGTGAACTGCATGAGAAGTGGGTAATACCCCTTACAAATCATTATGTGGGGTTTAGGTACCCTTTAATTGCTGAACAAAGTACGCAAGCCCTAAGCAGTGCATCAGAGAGGTTTCCATGATATGTCCCAGTACTCTGTGGCATAAAATGACAAGAGATTCACTACAGGTTCAGGGCCTCTGCTGCAATAGGGCAGTACCCCTGCCAGTGTCCTTGAGCCTAACAAACTTTCTGACTACAACTGTACTAGCAGCTTAGCTGGCCTGTACATCTTCCTGATCTAGCTCACTTCCACCATGGCCTACAATTATAAAGGAGCTTAATCTAACAAACCTACTCAGGGGTGGTATGCATGTTCTATTACTAGTGTATGCATGCAAGTGTGCATACTGTGCTGTGTGTGCTCATATAGGCAAGTTCTACTGCATGCACCTTGAATTACCATTTAAGATTTGCCACCTTACAAATATTGTAACAATTATTATTTAATAATTTATTTAATATTTAATAATATTCATTTAACCTCGCCATCCCAGATAAATAAGGTGATCGTTGGGTAGTGGAAAGAACAGTTTTGGACTACTGATCATCCATCTACTACCACTGTTTTATTCTGATTACTGGCTGCTTATTTGTTATCAGCATGCTTGTTTCAAATTGTATTTTTCACTGTCATACTACCAAATAATAAATGCACAGAACATGAGGTCATGGGAAAGAACAAATCGGAGAGAGAAGAGAATTGAATATCTCTGTTACTGTAGACCTGGTGTAGCAATGTCAATGTGTAGCATGAATATTGTCACCAGACTTTTATCCAGCAGAAATTTGATACTGGTTTCTCTCACTTGTATTTGGTGTTTTAGCTGGTATGTGAAAATTACCACATATCCGTTTTCTTGTTACAGTGTACTTGTATATCCACACTCCCACAGTCACAGAACGCAACTTTATTGACAACTAGAAGGGTATTGGTGGGGAAGTCAGAACTGTGTCATGATGGCTGATAACTTGTATCCGATTTCATCATAAGTGGACTCTACTGTATCTTGCTTTCACTCTGTCATCCTTGCTTTGATTGAAAATTATGGGAACTGTGTCAGGGATTATCTGAGATTTGTAAGGCAGGCCTGCTCAACCATGGGCTTTATTTAGTTTTTAAAAACACTTTTGAGCAGCAAAAGCACCTGGCATTTGCTGTCTTTGGCTTCTGTTTCCCTTAGGGGTCTAGTCAGTCAGTCATGGTGATTTTCATACTGATGGGTGGGTGGGAGGGGAATGGGATACTCTTGCTAAACTAAAACTTTGCACAAAAACAACCACCAGACTAACAGATTGTCAGTGTGGAGAGTCACTTTCATGTTCAAGAGATGGGTATGAAGTCTGCACGATGTTTTAGCTCCAGGATATAATATATTGTTGGCCACTCCTGGATTCAAACCTGCATCCTTTTAGTTTGACAAAAGATTTTGATGGCTTGACTACCAGTCATCCAGGTTCTCTAAATGTCAGACTTTCTGTTTTATGATTTTCAGTACCTTTAACTAAGCCATGGTGAGGAAATGGGGCTAGTTTTCTGTGATGTGGACTGTTGGCCTAGCTAGTGTGATACCACAAGCAAGTCATTTTGCTGCTCTAGTTTATCAGCAGATCTTTAGAGGTTGTCTTCATCAGCATTTGACCTCATTTGGCATGCGGTGATAGACTGCTAAGAGTTTTTTTTAAACTTTTCATCTCCCACCCCAGACCAGTTGATCCCAGCAACTTGTCAGAAATTGGTTCAATTTTCTTGCATTATTTTAACTGTCAGGTATATTATTTATAGCCTAAACTTTCACAAGCTGCTAGGGACTGTTTAAGTCTATTGTAAACTTAGTATAGAATATCTGTCTTGCTGTAGATTTTTATGTATTCTCTCCACATATGCCCAAACCTAAATTCTATATAAAATGTCAATAAGGATTTGTTTGATATACATATAATATTGCTTTTTAAATAAACTCACCAGCATTTCTTTTTTAAATTTCAGGGCTTCTGATGCTGCATCTGTCAAGAGAAAAATGCTGTACTCGTCTTCTCTACTTGCCTTCAAGGATAAGATGAACATAAAGGATCACATTCAGGCCAATGACAAATCTGATTTAACATACAAGGAAATAACAAGCAAGCTATCCAAGAAGAAGTAGAGGGTGGCCCGTGCTGGATGGCTTTCTTTTAAACTGAACTTTTTGTTGGTTGAGTGTTCTTTCGGCTCAAAACTGTTTAGTGCCAGAGAAAAGTTTTGTTCCAAATATTTTGCTTTTGAGAATATGCTTCGGCCAAGGTGGCTGAGTGAAAGTTGAAATATGCCCTTTCTTCATGAACCTTAACATTAGCCTGCCATCCACACTTGTGCCAACATCCCATGTCTTGCATATAAAATTATCATCTTTTCAAACTTACATAAGTGTTATTAGCATTATTATTTAAAGCATCTGTTTTTGTGTTTACACATTAGTTTTCAAAATGAAACTATTTTGTAAAGGTTTTCCCGTTTTGCTTATGTGTACCTGATTCTCAGACTTTTATGACTGTTACTTTTGTTGAACTTGTTTTCTGTCTTGATTTAAAAGTTTTTACCCTGTTGTGTCAAACCATAACCATTTTTATCAACAGAAAAACCATTCCTGATGAGTGTTTTGTTTGATAGCATTTGTTAATAATTCCAGGAGTTAGAGGAATATGCTTTACATCTGTACATTACACACAAGTAGCCCATGTGCTTGCTTTGGCACAAGTCTTTGTTGGGAAGAGACAGGACATAACTGGTCATTTTAGAAAGCTGGAGATGGTTTGAACAAGTTATGCACCCAAACAATGTGTAATGGGGATTGTAACAAGCTGTACACATAAATAACTTGTGATTGCATTTACAAGAAAATACAGAAGGGTAAAAGTAAGTTTTTGGGAGAAGACACCCCCCCCCCCCAGCCACCCTAAAACTGTTGTAGTAATAAATGTATGACATCAGGGAAGATGTAAGTGGAGGATTTTGCCTTTCCATTCCACCTCACCAGAGATCTGACAGAGTAAATGTCTTTATGTCTTTTCAGCATGTTGGCGCTTACATTTTTATGGAATGATTAGCGTTTGCTTATTCAGGTTCCTGTCAAGCATTTAACAGCCCACAAGGGCAGAGAAAGATGTTGGCTATTGTTGAAGGTAATTTTGTTGTTCTGTAAATTAATGCATGTTCTAGCACATTGGTCTTGGAACACTGCATTATCATTGATGTGGCTGGGGGAGATGAGAGGAGTGCCTGTCAGGACCTAGCCAGCTGAGCATGCACCCTTTAATCCTGGTCTGTTGGCAGTGCATCCAAAACCGATGAACATTGTGTGGGGGGATGAAATGGGCTTGCAATTCTGGAGCAAAGCTTCTCAACAAATAACTGGGCTGTTTCCTGCGAGTGGGTGCAGAAGGCTGATGGCTATTGCATCCGAAATCCATACTGAACTGAAATTTGTCTCCCCAAGATTGCGAAGTTCGATCCTACAGATACTGATGATTCACCAGAAAAGTAGTCCTAATTTAGATGTCACAAATGTTTTGATTGAAGTTTTTAGATAGTGTGTCCATTCAACTGAACAACCACAGCAGAAGATATAACCACTCCTTGCTGGCATAGATGCCTTGTCTGGATCTCCTTTTTTTTTTTTTTTTGGTTGATGATGATAAAACCAGAATCCTGCGATCTCGTATTTTAATTTGTTGGTTGATGCTCATGGGATGGGATGTCGTGCATAGGTTTTCCGAGATTGAATAAACCGTGTTGCTGTGGGCTCTGTAAGGCCAGTTTACTTAATACTGTAAGAATATTGTTGAAACCTCTCCCCCCACCCCTGGTTATGATGGAGACGTAAAAACCATCCTTGACTGTAGCTACACAGTGAACAAAACAAATTTTAAAGCTGACATATATTTTCATAGTGTTTATTGTAATACTTTTGTGTTACTTTGCATCAATGTGTGAACTTTTTTTTTTGGTTCGTTTGGTAAAGCGTTAGTTTTAGTCAAGATCTAACCTGTGACTTACTTCAGACTCCTACCTTACCAGACAGGATGGAAATTATGAAAGAAAACAATACAGAACAGGGGAAGATATTTTGTGACTGTCTTTTTTTTTATTTGTATGCTATTTGACATGATCAGTCTGTTGCACTTAAGTTGAATATGCAATATATTAAATAAAGCCACATTGGAAATTTTGTTTTCAATGGCTGTTTGGTACTCGAGAACAAAATTCTAATCATGTGTGTGTCTGTCTGTGCAGAGTTGAAATACATGCACCTTTCTAAGGTGCATGTCACATAGTAACATACCAAAATAGACCCATGATAGCTTACTGGTGCTATTTATAATTTCAAACATGAAAACTTCGTGGAAGGAAAGGCTGCTGAGTTGTGAGGGTCAAGAGATCGTGCTTGTAGAAATCTTGGAGACTAGCTGTCTACAATAATTGCTAGATGTTCAGCACTGATTCAGAACCTGCAGGGGAAAAAGGTGCAGTTATTCTAGAAATAGGTTCTTAAATCTTCAGCACAATTATTTAGCTGCTTTGAAGATCAGTCCTTTGCAACCTTTATTCTGCGGTGGCTACCGTTTCTTTGGTGCAGGGCACACACGCGGATTCAGACACGGTGCATGACAGAAGCAAAGTAAAACACAATGTATTGCACTTCTGAAGCATCTACAGTAACTTGTGATACTGTGCTTACAGCAATTGTACAGGTTATCAGATAACAGTCCACAGTATAAAGCACCTTGAAACAAGTCTCCATCAGTAATGCAGGCTATCCATAAAGAGATTCAAACATTGCAATAAACGTTACAAAGAACACAACTTTACATTTTTTTTTGTCTGGAGCAGTGTGATGGTACATGCAACTGTGCACCACAACCTGAGTGAGAAGGGCAGAAATATATAAACTTTGCAGCAGCTGCACGACATCCAGTGATTACAAGGGTTTGGTAAATGACAACTGCAGCACAAATACAGAATGTACGTGCATGGGTGATGGTGAGATATATATGACGCAATAGAGGGGAGGGTGACAAGGGTAGTCCAAACTGGCACTGATGAGGCATCCGACACGATTTTTATACCTGGACCTCAAAAAGCATTGGGCACTTGGTGTTAACTGTGACAGAAGCTGGGAATATCTACAAATTTAAGTTTACAAAGCTTACAATCGGAAATTGCAAAAAGTCAATTATCAGGCATGGGAACTGGCCATCGTTTGGTGGAACTCAGACTTTTTGGGGAGGGTTGGTTTCCACCTAAAAGTTAGGTGCCATTTTTCTTTTGTAGGGGATTTTATGTATAAAAAATTGTTTTCCTTCACCAACTAAATTCTGCACGACTAGCTTTGCATTATCACTTCCTGTTTTGCTTGCCATGGGCAGTTCCGTTACCGCTGTTTTAACTTTCCTGTGCGCACTTCTTGCTGTATGGACTCAGACCGATTCAGACTTTCCCTATCATTTCTGCAAGATTTCAGACTTTTTATGTGATCCAATTCCCATGCCTGATTATGGAAGACACCAGCACAACAGAAAGTGTAGTCACCCCTCCACCACCAAGAAGAAAAAATTCCAACACTCCTATGTTAAGTATATACACATACATTCCAGCAAGACTCCAAGCTTGCATCAAACCTCCCTTGTCCCCTCAAAGCATCAAAAAGTATCCTTTAAACAGTCTATATGTATATTCTGAAAATTCCAAAATTCAATCTTTAAAAAATGACAAAATTAGTTATTCAAGATCACAAAAAACCTGCTGCAAACACAAAATTCTTGATGGCATTTAAATACAGCAGCTGTTATTCAGAGATTTAAAAAAATAGCATCTATCAGCGCTCCTCTTGACACCACAGCTGTCTAATCAGATGATTTTCCAAGTGCAAAAGGCACCCCTTTTAGTTGTACTAAACAGTTGCAAACTGTCATGTGACAAAAAATAGATCCTCTCCAGATGGTGATGGAGTGTGTAAGAACCCTGGGCAAATTAATGTAAAAATCAACTTTTGTGATGGGGAATGTGGCAAATGAAATGAAAAACATCAATGACCTCAAAATAATTTACCAAAGGCATGCACCTGATGTATGAGGAAGTGTTTACATGCCACTTCCATCTTTGTGTGCATGACACGACACAGTATCTTCAAAACTGCATCTTGTACATTTTGTCCATTTTACTCTTGATCTTTTTCCACTTCTGCCTTTAGCCTTATTTTGATGATTTGTTTCATGGTCATAACAAGGTTAAAGAGAGAGAGACCCCCCTCCCCCACCCCAAAATTTAACAAGTTAAAAAATTAGTTTGAATGACAGGTAACCATTCAGAGAAGGAAGACATAATACTATCAGTATAAAAGGGAACACGTGACTGCCACTTAAAAAGCTTAACGTAGCTTGGCTGAGTTCCTTTTTGTTAAGACATGATACTTCAAAGTCAGCTTAAGCTGATTTTCTTATCATTCAAACACCCCATCTTTAAAGTATGATGGTCATGAAAAGGACTAATGATGACTTTTTCTTAAGAAACTAAATAAACATGGAAACACAGCATGAACAGAACACAACCTCAATCCAATATTCAACAAAATAAAGGATTCATCTTAGGGTACAAGGATGTCAGAAAACAGTAGCACCCAAGGCAAGTGATCTTCTTGCACAGAGGATGTTACAATAACTATATTTGCAGTTTTGGGATGAGAACTGGATCATGGATGATCTTTAACCCTCTGGCCAACATTTTTCCTGCAAGGGATCTTTGCACCATGACTCAAGCTTTGCATGTGTATCCACAAGGGTAGCATTTCAGGGTACAGCCATGATCTCACGATCAGGTAGACTGTCACTGTCTGTAACCTTTGAACCTTTGAGGCCAGTGGTGAATCTATATGAAGCCAACCATTACAGCCACATACTACCCAAATCCTGATGTCATCTTCAGTGCCTCAGTGGAAGTAAACTTGCGGCACGAGGTGAATCTCTTTTTGCCTAGGCACTTCAGCCAAATACTGCAATATGTACAGAGATTAGAAGTGAAGAGTAGATGGCTGAGTACTGAGGACACATAAGGCTCTTTGCTTAGAGTTACTTCACACGCAATCTTCGTAGCAAAAACATATTACAATCCTACTAAAATGCTAAATACATGAATTTATCACAGCTACAATTAAACTTCTCACTATTTACTAGCCTTCCACAAACAACTCATCACACAGATTTTAGTATAATTGGGTCTACTGTGGTAAAATGCACATAAATCAGCATGTTCCCAAACTCTGGCAGCCACCTCTGAAGTATGAAATAACAGGTTTGTGTGAGTCATGCCATCAGCTACAGGAATTGCAGTAGTTTCTCATCTGCCAATCCTCCTCATGACATCTTCCACCAGCTGCAAGATTGAAGATTCCCACCAGCAGTTAAGCAGACGGAAAAAAACCCATACATTTATAGATAATGCTACTGTGTTTTCTTGATGTTATAAAAAATTTTTGTAAAAAATACAGCAGACAATGTACTCATAATACAGTCTAATACTCTCATGTTCCTAAATCTTGTACTATGCAGCACAGAGCACTCCTGTTCAAACAGACGAAACATACATACATAAATTAATAGTTGTTTGATCCAATGGACATAAAATGCCTTCTGACCCATGATAAGGTGTTAATTAAATCTTGTATTAATGCATGAATGTTATCAATGGTAGGGACAACGGAAGATTCCAACAGTGAACAGGCACCAAAAACAAAACCCAACTTATTAGCTCTTCTTACTAGTTTTAAAAAAGAACTTTGAATGTACATTAAGATCACTTTTTATATTACACTGACACCAGGCTAACCAGTCGTAGTACAGTGTACTCTCCTTATGGTGCCGGGTGTCAGGCAGGACAGCTACTAGACTGCCAGTTTAGTCTTTGGTATGACTTTGCTCATTGCTGGGGCACAAACCACTTCTTGGCTCAGAAGTGGATGGCTTAACTGTTAGACCACTGATGCAGTCCATTGTTCAGGGCTTCAAACAGTCAGGCTTAAAACGAAAGGAAATTTACTTGAGAAAATACCCAGTTTATATATAGACACATAAAATAAGTAGTGTTTACATGAAAGGGACACATACATCAAACTCTTTTTACAATTATATGTAATTAGCAATCAACTGTAGCATGTCAATTAAGTTTTTTTTAAATGCCCAGAACACTATATATAGGCTGTTGCACATTACATTAAAGCCAGAGTGGTTAAATATTTTTTAAAAAAAAACGATTTTCTGACAGATATTTTTAAAAGCCAGAACCACTTGTGCTGGCAGCAGTAAAGCACAGAAAAGTGAGGTTGTTTGAAGCCCTGATTTTTATGACAAATTTTGACAATTACTTTTTAATAATATAAAAGTATATCCCTGGTTAAGAGTTAAAAAAAATATCACCCACCTTTTCTAAAACACTAATAGCTTTAAAAAATTTAGTATTTCTAAGTAAATAAATCACAAATCATAATCTCACAATTGCTAAATTTTGCAAAACCAACAAACTTTTTGTCCTGTTTATGAATATTGTACCTATGCACTATGCAGTGACATATACTGAATGATACAGTCAACTTTTCACACAAGTGTACAAATACTCGAGAAAGCTAGAGTCCTGTTAAAGTTTGAACTCTGTTAAGGTTTAATTACAGGGGCTAAAGGCAAAGTCTATGATATTTTTTTGCTCTTCTGTGAGGTCTGGATGCCACAAGTCTACAATGAGAACAGCACGATAGTGTATCACATCTTGCTGCACTTCATCAGTTGTGCTGGCCATCTTATGGTGGCTTGATTTGTCTCCCTTGCACTGGACAGAGTGGAGAAAGGTCTCATCGAAACAGAGCAAACCACCTTCTTGCCAGTGAAGTGTTGCAGCACCCACTAGCAACTCACACAAAGATGGGACTTGAAGACCTATTGAAATCCACACAGAAACATAATGATTAATCTGCCATCTGCAATTTATTTTAGTAATTATATTTTTATAGGGATTGTCTAAAAGCAGAACTGCAACTGAATGCATACAGATGTTTCATAGTTCTTCAGGGCTTCATAATCTGCTACATGTACTTAATCTCCCATACCTCTTTCCACTAGCATATAGGTGAATCTGTATTTTTTTTCTCTCATTGAATTGTGGGAGGTGTTGGGGATGTCATAATTTGAGACCCCTGAAGTAATAATTTCACTTTCATCTGATTATTTTTTTCCCAGGTTGTGTATAACAAAACACAAGTTATGAATTTAAAGAAGCATAGCTAACAACAACCAAAAAATATGTAGTGTAATTCTGTAATTGTAAACATTCTGCTCAGGTCTGTATTTATGCCTAAGAGAAAGAAGAAGACTGGAAAGGGGGGGGGGGGGGGGAGGAAGGAAACTGCAGACAGAGAAAGTGAGAGGTTTATATTATAAATTTATTAATATAAAATTATTTATCATAAAATCGATATAACAAACCAAGATGACAGCGGATTCGCATGTTAGTTGGGCCAAAGTGTGGAAGGACCACTGTCCCTGGCTCCATAACAGAAAATGCCACGTTGCCAAACAGGTTTCCTGTCATAGCCGAAGCCAAGCTGGTGACAGTTTTCCACGTCACTGGACACAGGGTGGCGGCATCCGTTTTGCGCCCTTGATCTAACAAATGACACATCATCCATCTGCCACTTGGCGTTTTATTTACCTTCCAGAATTGACTACAAAATCCTCTTGATACAAGTTCATAAAACATGCTAGAAAATTCGCTTCTGATTGTATTAGCCTGCTCTGAAAGTACTGGAAGTCCAGGAAATTCTTCAACACGCCACACTGGCTTTGCCTGGAGTCCTTTGACATGCAGCACCAAAGGATTCTGAGTGCTTTCTTGCTGTGCACCCACTTCCTCGAACTTGTCTTCATATGTTAGTTCACATTTTGAGGACTCTATATCTTTCAGAAGAGAAAGCCACGCTGAATTCTTCTGTATTTTGCTGCTACCGTTCTGGTCATCGCAATACGTCAGTCTTGTGCGTGCTCTCATAAGGATCTCGGCATGTCGTCTGCAACGCACGCAATCGGGAAGATCACATAACCCTGATGCCGCTGTGCGGCTCCTGTCCAAATCAGTTACAGGCACCTCACCATGCAAATTTCTTACAATTTTCAAAGCAACTACAACGATAATGAAACATATGCAAGCTGTTATGATGTAGTGCAAAACATTTATGGGGAGAAATGTTAACTCCAACCAGTCCGCCATTTTGCCTTTTCAGGGTCAGTCACGCAGGAAAATTTGTTTGACACCATGCGCAAAAATCCATTGCAAGTTCGACAAGTCCTAAACGCCCAGAATTAGCATACATTCCCCATACAGATGCACCTTTTACAGGCGCTTCACATGCTCAAAGACCCAGAGCGTGAGGAGAGCGAGTACAAAACTATAAAACGATTAAGGGGAGATCACTGTCGGAAATAGTTTTCGAAATGGCGGCTTCAATTCATTGTCGGACGGTTGACGTTTTCCCCCAATGCCTCACCTCACCTGCCCCATCGGGGTTCCCGAGTCGTGCGCTGGCGACATACATCCTCTTATCCGCACGATTAGCGGATTCTTTCGCTGTTTTTGTTTGTGATAACTGATCGACGATGTTATGATACGAAGATCATAATGATGCACATTTTACGGGGTTTTTTTTTTCGAATTTGGCAGTGGCCTGTAAAGTGAATTAGTAATTAGTTTTACGATGATGTTGATTTTGTGGGAGGGAAAGTCCTTCCACCTCGCAGTGATTTCGCACTGGGGTGGGGGGGAGTGGACTTGGGGAAGGAAGGGGGCGTGGCTTGGTGTTCTGAACTGGTGGTGGCTACAGGTCCCTTTCCTGGCGCACAGCTGTCGCTGCTGGTGGAAGGTGGCTGTATGTTGTGGCTTGAGTCACTACTGTCACCCTATTCATACATTCTGTTTATCTCTACCTCTATGTTCAGCTATTACTTTTAATGCTGTACAACCTATGCTTGTTCTATAGTTTAATTTAATGGTTTTTACCCCCTTTTAATTTGATGTATTTTTAAAATTAATTTTTAATTTTTTAAAATGAGATATCTTACGTCTGGATGGGCATTTACTACCTGCACTGTCAGATCCATTATGTATTGTCTTTTTTTGGAGGATTTAGAGACGATTTTGGATTTAAGTTAAGGTTTATAGATTGTGAAGAGGATTTTTAAGTGTATCCCTTTCCTGGCTGTTTAGGCTACATTCTAGCAGGACATGGCACACCTGCAGGTCACTGGGTCTTTACGAGTAAGATGTAGTCTCATTCTGACCATTCTACAACAGTGAGAGACAGCTTCTTATACTAGTTAGAGTGAACAACAGTGGTCAAGACAGACCGTAGTCAAGTGATTAATGAACTGGGGTTATTTACTATTTAAAAGTCATCCTTACCTTATTCCTTTTTTCCTTCATTTTATCAATAATGTCCTGTTCATTTAAATTTTATCTCACATGTAGCATGCACAAATCGCTGTTTTTTGTAGTCAACAATTGCAAGTTTCAGTAGTCGTGCGAATAGAAGAACGCATGCCGAAAGCGCACAACCAATCATGGGGATAGAAGAGAACATGCGAAAAAGGAGTTGTGTGACTAAACAAGAACAAATGAGGACAGAGCCCTATAAAATCGTCAAACGACAACCCCAACAAAGTACTGGCAGCGCTAGACACAACCGTATGCTGACGTGTGCAATCAAGGGAGCCTACCGTACCCTGACCCATACACGTAGCAAAGAGAGAGTCGAAAGTAAAAAGATCTGCCATCCCTTTCTTTTAAACGACCCTAGTCTTCACACGGCTAGCCCCTGGTGTACCACGTGTGCATACAGCGAGTTGTGTGGATAGAAGAATATATATATACCCTAAAAGTGCACGACCAGTCGTGCGGATAAGGTCAGCCGCATAAATTTATACCCGAAATTTTGAAGTTATTTCCAGCTCATCAAAATACTAGCTAAATTCAGGCAAAAACTTAACACTACCTACAAGGATCACTCCCAGATATATACAGATGGGTCACATGACCCAACATTCCAACAGGAATAGGAGTATATGCACCCAAAATCACCAATATTGCAGCCGAGCTACCAAACCACACATCAATATTTACAGCAGAGATCGTAGCAATGTGCACTACCCTAAGGTTGATAGCACTACAAACTAGAAAAGCTACAGCAGAAAAATCCTTCCTAGTTGTCTCTCCCTGTCAGCACTTCAGGCTCTTCAAAACCAGTCTTCCCAAAGAATGGATATAACGCATAAAATTCTAACTTTGTTAAACAGACTCCATAACATAGGAATCCAAATAAACTTTATCTGGGTGCCATCACACATAGGAATAAAAGGAAACGAGGAAGCTGATCGGCTAGCTAAACTGGCAATAAAAGACAAGCCAACCACCAACATTATCCAAATAAACGTACCCGTTTCAGCAGAGGAGAGAAAAATAGCCCTCAGACCAGCAACTAAAATACAATGGGAAGAAAAGTATAAAAAGGAAGCCAAAGGCACCAGGAGAGAATTAGAAGAACTACCAGGTAACGAACTAGTATTGTTTCATTCCAACAGATCCAACCAAAGTAGGATAGCCGTAAAGACCCAGTGACCTGCAGTTGTGGAGACAGACTTAGCACACCACATGTTCTGCTAGAATGTAGCCTAAACAGTCAGGAAAGAGATGAACTAAAAAATGCTATGCAAAATCTTAATCTAGTAGTAAACATAAAATCTTCTCTTAGCCCTCCAAAAAATATAAGACAAAACATAATGGAACTGACAATGCAGGTAGTTATAATGCCTACCCAGATGGCAGATGTTATATATATCTAAACAATACAAAATTAAAGGGGGAATTAACCAGCTAAAAACAGCAAATAAGATATAGGACAGAGGTTACTATAGTAAAACACTAAAAATAAAAACAGACTATATCAAAGTAAACTAATATAACACATAGCACCTTAGTGGTAGAGATAAAAAGAATGTAGGGATGCAGCGGCAGTAGGTCTGACCAGCGAAAACTCCACCACTCCAGCTACTCAAGCCATCATCAGTGCACCAGGAGAGAGGCCAGCCAGCGGGACCACACATAGCCACCACCAGTGCAGGACACCAAACCGCAGACCCCTTCCCCTTTCCCCACACCTATCTCCCCTCCCCTTCAGTGCGAAATCACCGCGAGGTGGAAGCACTTTCCTCCAAAAAAAACGTTATTTCCGACGAAGCCAAATATCGGCGAGACTCTTATATATAAAACATGCAATATTAAGCGAATTTAACGTAAATAAAAGTTAAGGTATATTATTATATTTTAAGACAGCTGCATATTTCTCCCATGTAGCAAAATGGGGACCGCAATGACCTATATAATACTATCCCCAAAATTTGAAAATAGACGTCATTGGGGTGGCGAAATATTTTTGTTGCTTTGAGATAATTATGTTTAAATAACTAGTTATAATAGAATTCTGCAAAAAAATCTCGCACCGAAAACTATTTTATGATTATTCTTGTAAGTGATGCATTAAAACACAAAAATGATTCGTTTTGTTTCCACATAACATTTTTGAGGACGTTTCTAATGACAACAGTGGCAACATGGATACATGAACACGTTGAGCGTAAGAATATTTCTCGACGTGAACGAAAATATTAAGTAAAAAATTTGCTTGGCGAACAGAATCACAAGATATAATTTAAGTTTTTAAGATATTTTGTCTTCTTCTTGTTGTGGAATGAGCTAAAGATCGAGCTTTGTCGTCAGTACTATAGTTCAGCGGAAGGTTAAAGGGTGCCAGTTAGTCCTCCAGCGCGCATAGCTACGATAGACATGCTGAAAAAAATGGTAGACGTATAGTTGGCATGATCGACGGGGAACTCCATGAAGAAGTAAAATCATGGACGACCCTCGGATCGAATGGATTCGAAACAGGGTTTATCAAGCGTTAGACATACAGGAGATTGAAGTCTTTGAAGAACTTCTGGAGAGAGATGACGGTGAAGCGGAGAGATGTCTTTTAAAGTTTTTGAACGACACACCTGAAGAAGCAGAATCTTCTATTCTTCTTTACAAAATCATTCGGGAGGAGGAAGAAGAGGTTGAAGTAGAATGCGGTATAAATAATTTTTTCACTCTTCAGATTTTTGTGTATACAAATTATTCAGTAAATCTATATATTTGACTGAACTAAGCTGTTAATGCAACGTTTTGCATGAAAACAGAATCATGAGAATGACACGACTATATAATATAGTATATTATATGCAATAGATCGAGTGCAATAATGAGGTTTCTTTTGGGCAAAAGTTCTGATTAGCTAGTATAGGCAGCAGTTCTATGCACCTAATGATTTTTCATTACAGCATTGTGGACACGGAACGCAGCATGTGTCTTAAAATATTCTCTTTGGTAGAGCACAGCAAGAGGTTGAGGTAGGGCCGGGAGAACTCTCAGGTTGTAGACTAGAATCCAGCAGTGGTAGAAGTGTGTATCATAGAGTTAGTGTTTTGTGCATACTCCTTTCGATTCTTCCATGAAAAACTTCCTCTCAATCTGCACCTGTCTTATACTTTAGCACAGCTGCAGTTTGGGGAATGTTTCAGTATTTGGACGCCCTCATAACCGCACTGTGATATGGCATAAGCTGCTGAAGCAGCATTAAACACAAGAAAACTAATCCCCCCTCTAAAAAAAATGCAGCAAGACTTTTTGTAGAATGTTGTCTTTATGTCCCCTTTCCCAGTCACCAGCTCACTGCCTACTATAGTCATTATAAGTGGTCGGAGATCTTTGTACCTGTGCTATGCTATATATGTGCCAAGACAGAGATCAGGAACTGAACACAGCTAAAAGAACTAATATATATCTTAATTTACTGTGTGGCAGATCAATGCAGACTGCTGCAGTGATAGTCAACAGTTGTCAGCCCAGACCACAGCCCTATACATTATTCCCTAACGTTGCATAACATTCATGAAAGTGGTAATCCCTCTGCATCTTTTAAGTTTCACAAAGTCTTATTTACTTAAGTGATCGGCTTTTTATTAGTAAAGTTCTCATAAGGTTTAAAAATGGACTGACAGATGCTAGAGGTTTAATGAGCTGCTGCGCCTTGTATTGAAACATGCAGTTTTACAAAAAGGGATATAACACTGTCTTAAACTATAAGAGCAATCATTGTGGATTTTTTTGCAGAACCAGAGATTCCAGACATCACTGCAGAAGATGAGGCTGGGGAAGGGGATGGGGAGGGTCATGGTCAGGCAGAGTCTCCAGTAGAAGAACCAGAGCAGGCACTACCAGTGTCATCACCAACCGAAGATGATCACAGCACCCCAAGGAAAGGTAAACATATCTGTGTTGTCAGCTATTGATGTAGAAGTAAATAGGACTTTTAATATTCTCTGAAAATTAAGGGGGTTTACTAATTTATGACATTTCTATAAGTAATACAATTTAGGTTGAAGATAAGAGAAATGAGCATACAAAGTGCATATCTTCTATGCAAGGCTTTAGTGTGGGCTTGGTGCAAAAGAGGTAAAATCTCCCTCATTTGTCACGGACATAATGGTACAGGCAAACCAAACCAAAAACTCATTCATGAAAGAGGGAAACTGAGATGCGTCAGACTTTTCTACAATAATTATTTTTGTACATGAACCATGACTTTTTGGCACTGTCTGCATGTTAACAGTGAACAATGTTATCATTGTTAATGAATTGTTAATCTGTGGATACAGTGAATCCACAGATGCCTCTTATATTTACTGCACAGTGTATCATGTTTTTCAACAGGTAAGAAGAAAAAGAAAGGGAAGGACACACCTCCTGCTGAAGAAAAGCCTCCAACCCCCGCCGCATCCGCTCAGCCTTCTGAACCAGTAGAACAGGACAACGAGGAAGGAGGCGTGGAGAAGGAAGAAGCAGAGACAGCACCTAAGACAGTGAGCTAAATAAAGAACTGTGCCTTTGTCACGACTAGTGCTTTCAACCTGGAGTACTCACCTGATGAGTAATATTTGTCTCAGTGCACACGCAAGCACATACAACATCAAATTTTTCCTTAAGATTTTGGACAATAAATAGAAATCTGGGACAGGATGAATCTGGGATAGGATGAATGTATATTACATCTAAAAATATGCTATTAAGACTGTTTGCAGCCTGACAATTTTTCGTTCCCCCCCTCCCACGTGCCATGTCAGTTTGATACAAAAGGTAGTAAACTGTTCTTCTTGCTAAAGGGAAGAGGGTTCAGATATCTCCAAAGCCTAAGTTGAAAATCTGAAAAGGAAGGAATGAGAGGACTGAAAACATTTGGGGAGAAGTTACTGGCCTTGTGGTTGAAGTATGACTCAGCCCAGTGGGTCTGCTGACAACATAGTTTGGTCTCTGCTGCCCACAGAAAATCATCCTTCAGAAGGTCTCTAGGACATATCTGTACATGTGCTATCAACACCTGCCTGAGGAAGTTATTGCGGAGAGCTGCATCTACTTCCTTCGCAACTCCCCAGGAATGGTGCCACTGCCAAATTCCATGGATGAGGCCAACGAGATGCTTCCTGCTTGCTTTGAATTAGGCTTGCTAAATGGCCATTCCCTAGTAATGCTGGAACAGATCATAATGCAGGTGAAGAAAAAAGACTTCTTCAGTTTGATTCCCCATACATTTATGGACTTTTTGTTTAGAGCTACACGTAACTCCGGTCAATATCCGTTTAAAGAACCAAGGTCAGAACATTGTTTAACTTGGCACTCACTAGCTAAATCACCAACTGTTGCCCAGTTTTGCATTGAGTTTTTTTTGGACAGCATAATGCTAAAAATAATTCATAAGTCAGAATAACTCAATTTTCAAATAAAATATTAATAATTTCTGGTGTTTTTTGGTAGGTCTACATGCCACTCATGTCTCACAGCCAACTGAAAAATGGAGAATTGGCAATGTCTGTTCGATCACAGTCCCGTGCCATCAGCCAACAAGAAGCTTCTCCATCTCACGAATCTGACGTGCCAAAGGAAGAAGAAAAAGATGTTGAGAAAGTGGGTTCATAGATATTAGCATTTTTTATAACGGAGATGTGATGGCTTATATGTATATAATTGTGTCAGCATGCACATTTGTGACTAAATTCACGTCTTACAGAGTCTCTTGTTGACAGCTTTTTTTAAAATATTAAACTATTAGGTGAATGTTGCCGAGTCTCGTGCCAAGGCCATGCTGCGTGATGAGTTTCTGATCAACATGCAGAAGTTTGCAGCCAGCATCACGCGCACCCTACAGCAGATTGAAGGAGAGGTGCGGCTTGTGGTGCCAGAAGTGGAGATTCCTGAAAACATTGATGAGGTGTTGAACAACGGGGAACTGATGGACCTGATCAGTGAAGCCTGTGCTGACTGGGCAAGGCAGATCCAGGTTTGTGGAGCCATTGTTTTGTGCTATCTGTCTGTCTGTCTATTTTTCTTTCCTAAATAACCTTCTGCATTCTTTATCAAACAGAATAGCAAATCCACTGTTACGTGATGTGCTAAACATAAGATGTTTACTGATTTAGAGAGACTGCACATCACAGCATCAATGGGTGCATCACAACTGTAAACATAGAGAATTTTTTCAAGCTTGAGATAACATATTTTGATCATCATTTCATATAACTTGCAAAATTGTAACATTCACCAATATATGAAATTGGAATTGTGGTTCTCAAAACATTTCTGTTTTTGATGCTGGTCTGTAGGGTGCACTGGAGCAACAGCTTAAAAAGAAGCACCAAGGCAAGGGACCTTTAGCAGAAATTGACTTTTGGCGGGAGCGCAATGCTGCGCTAAGTGCACTGGTTGAACAGCTGAAGTTGCCAAAAGTGCGGCACATGCTGGAAATCTATAGTCACACTGACAACAACTTCGAGGATGTGAGGTCCGATCTGAACAAGTACTATGTAGAAGCAAAGGACAATGTTCGCTTTCTGTCTACTTTAGAAAGACACTTCAAGAACATAGCCCATGGTCTGACCTTCCAGGTAAATACCTTACAATCTCTCTAATTACCTTTTTTTCTTAGAGAGAGAGGGATGAGGTGGGGTAGGCAGAGAGATAATGCAGGATTACTAGAAAAATATAACATAATGTCTTGTGTGAATTAGTTCAAGAGTATTGCTACCACCATGAGAGGGTGCTCATGTAGTGCATGCAACACTCATACTCATCGCCAAGACAGGGTTGTGGGTTCAGATCTCAGCTGCAGTACATATACCTCTTCTGTGTTTTGCACTTGCTTGTAGTAACAGAGACAAGGATAAATTTTAAGTCTCCTTTCTCCTCGTTCATGTGCACAGTGCAAAATCAATGTGGGTCGAGTTAGTTTATTTGTCAACACTGTACCAGTGGTTGGTGCTGGCTAGGCAAAGACTGCTTACACAACATCAAACAACAGCTTTCTCTATAATCACGACTCGTTGCCAGAAGCTGCTCCACCCTTCGCTACTTGCCAAACATCTTCCCAACTTCTAACCTCTGAACCTCCCCAGACTACTAACCTCTCGACCTCCCCCAACTTCTAACCTCACAACCTCCCCATCTCCTTCCCAGCTCTCCCTGTTTATCCTGTCCCTTGTTTCACTCCCTAAGCTTCTGACCCTGTCACCCTCCATCCCCGACCTCCTGCTCTGGGAAACCTGATGACCATCCCTCTACCACCTTGACCTATTTACCATGGAAAATCCCCCAATTGAACAAAGACCCTGTTTGCTGTGCCCATGAGAGTGTGCATGCATGTGCCTGCGTGTGTGTACTGTCTCTGTGTTCGCATCTGTATGTCTGTGAGTCTGTATGTCTGTGTGCATGGCTCCTATCTCTTACTTTACCATTACCCACCACAGCGATACAGTATTAGCAACATACTCGGCATTGAACACACACAGACACACACACACACAGAGACACACACACACACACACACACAGCACCATGGGGAAGAAAGGAAAAGATGTGCGTTGCTCCTATCTCTTGCTTTACCATTACCCACCACAGTGATACAGTATTAGCAACATACTCGGCATTGAACACACAAGCACACACAGAGACACACACAGACAAACACACACAGAGACAAACATACACAATCACACACACACAGAGCACCATGGGGAAGAAAGGAAAAGATAGGATTTAGTATGCCATAAGTACTTTATCAATTATTTTTGTCATTTAAATAGACACAAATTTATTTATTTCTTCTCTTATGATGATAAAAGTATTAGAAATTGCACCTTCCCTGCTTCCCCAAATCAGATGGTGATTGAGACGATCCCATCCATGATGAATGCCCTGCGCATGGTGTGGATCATCTCCCGACATTACAACAAGGATGAGCGCATGGTGCCTCTCATGGAGCGCATTGCCTGGGAACTTGCCGAGCGAGTGGCCAAAGTAATCGACATTCAGACCTTGTTCAAGTAAGTCAAAGCTGGGTATCAGTTTTCATTCCTTTGATTCTGTGTCTTAATGTGGGTTTCATTCCACATACCAGATGTATGAAAAAGAATATAAGTACTGTCACGGACATATGTGCATGCGCTCTGACAGCCACACACACACTTGCCGTACTTAATCTTTCTGTCCCTGACACACCCACTGTTCAAATGCCAGGATATGCACCATGCCGTAGATTAGTAAAGACAGGAACTCCCCTACTTTACTGAAACACTCTAAGTTAATATCACGCTCACTCACTTGAGTCACTGTATCTACAAATAGCCCACATTTCAAATATCCTGACCCAAAGTGTGGGTGGGGTAACCCATTGCAATTTCACTACACAAAGATTAAAAAGATTTTCAGCTTCTTAAAATTCCCACTCAGTTCCAAATGAAAGTACATACTCATCCCTCCAGCAGTCAGACTCACCCCTTTGCACACTCCCTTCAGCAGCAGCTTATACATATTACTAGATTCCACTTCCTTGCACACAGTATAACTCTGCACATCTTCTACCATTCATCCCTCTCAAGCGAATTTCTCTGCACAAACCAAAACATGTCTGACTTCTCCCTTCTCTATTCTCCATCTCCCACCACTATCACTTCTTCTCTCCTGACTTCTGAACACCACTCACGCATACTCGCTCACACTCAATTCCCTTGAACATGCATTCACTTACTACTGAGACATGTTCAATTCTTCTCTCATGCTAAGTACAAAACCTCTGTTACCCTGATGCATGCATGGCATGGACCACTTTCCATGACAATGCATATAGATATAAAATATCTTTATGTATTCTTGTATGTATGCATTTAAATGTGTGTATTTAAAGATATATATATATATACACACTTGGGGATTGTGAGAAATAAAGAGATTTATACGAATGACAGCATCATTTGGGTGTACCTGACATCAGATCATTTTGTAATTCCTTGCATTGTGGATAGATCAGGGACAGAGGAGGTGAAACGTCTGACAAATGAGGCAAAGAGAATGTTGGTGACATGGCGGGAGACGTACATGGATGTTCGCAATAAAATAGAAGCCTCAGGTCGTGATCAGCGGTGGGAGTTTGACCGCAAGAAGCTGTTTGACCGCACAGACTACATGGCAGGCATCTGCCAAAACCTGTATGATATCGCTCAGGTGAGCTTGAGAGAGACCATTGGTAAAGTAGTGTGAAGAGCAAGTGTCAAGCTCATTTTGGGGTTATAAAGGTAACATCATTAACTGTTATCATCAATAAAAAATTACACTTGAGCAAAGGATATGCTTTGATGCATCTAGCGCTTTAAATTAATGTGTGATCTGAGAAAACAAATCCATTGACTAATCCATTGCAAAACATTAATAATTCACTTATGAACTTCTGTCACTGGCCAGCTGACTGACTGGGTGGCTAACTTACACTCACTCATGCAGACATTCACGAATGTTTGCATGCAATCATGAATATGCATGCAGACACCTGTCCTTGTCTCTGTTTCTGTCTCAGTGTGCCTGTCTTCCTCTCTTGACTCTCGTCACCATTACTAACCACAAGCTGCATGCGTTGCACAGGTTCTGGAAGAGTTCTACAATATCTTTGGCCCAGAGCTGAAGGCTGTCACAGGAGACCCAAAGCGGATAGAGGATGTTCTGCTTCGTGTTGACTTACTGGTGGCACCACTTGAACATGTCAGTAACTTACCTTTTTTGCCAGCACGATTTTTCGGATCATGTTGCTAGCATTCACATGTTCTATGGATAACGTACTCATGTTAAAACTTTTGGAACAGAAATTGTAGCAGTTGATTAGTCACATTGTGTAATAGCTGCAGACTCATAAAAGTCTAGGACCTTTTAGTTTAGTCCATTCATTTAGCATTCAGTAACTTGTAGTTCTGCTTCTCCACCCCCTTCCACTCCCCTCCCAAGCACAACAGTTCTGTGACCTGAAGCTCAGACATCTTGAAAGACATTTGTTTTGTGTGGGTTTTTTTTTTTGCAGCTGACGTTTGACGCCTTCTCCCAACGGGACAAAGACCAATGGAGACGCCTGATGGACACTTTCTACAAAGAGGTGGAGCAGATTGAGAACGAGGCCAAGGCTTTTATCGATGAGTCCTTCCAGTCTCTGCGCTCAGCTGAGGGTGCTTTTGACATGCTTTTGAACTTCAAGCACATCCGCTCACGCGAAGCCATTAACAACCAGATGATGCAAAAGTTCCGTGACATTCTAGTGCAGTATGGCAAAGAGGTGTGGACCAGTTTAATCCTGTGTTATTCTAGGATTGATAGAAATTTCCCTTGTAGTAGGTTGGTTTGTGAAGAAAGTTCTTCCACCTGGCAGTGGTCGCACACCATAGGATGAAAAGGATCCTAAAGGGACATGGGTAGGAGAGGGGCAAAGGCTGTAGCACCCATAGAAAACCACCGACAGCCATGAAAAGAGGTGCCACATTTGGAGTGTACCCACTGTTTGAACAATTTCCATTTATCATATTCTATGACGTTGCCTTTGGATGTTTGGCCAGCATGAAGCTGTTTTGATTTATAACAGTATAATACCACCCACTGTCTATGCCTGTAAAATTACAATTCCTAGAAGACATGTAGAAAAGGAAGGGTATCATGAGGATTAGCAGACTCCATGAAATAGAATTCCGGTGAACAGTAAGGAAAACAAAAAAGAGAGTGAGATTAGTGGTCTTTAAAATCTGTTGCCTGAGCGTAATCCTTGAAGTGGTCTGTTGAAAGCTAGAATATACTTTCAGTGATGTCAGTCTGAAATATGATGCTTCTTCGTGGATTTTATTCATTCTTATTCATATCTGAAAAAGGTTGCATCTGTTGATGTAGTGTTTTGATCATTATTATTGGGAGCAAACGTGTCCGAAATGCTGTTGTGCAAGAGACCTGTAAAATGTCTTTTCAGTTTATCTGTGTATTGTTTGCTGCCTTTTGCTGCGAAGGTGGACACCATGGAGAAACTGTTTGTGGATTCTCAATTGAACCCACCCCTAAACAAGAACAATCCTCCAGTGGCTGGTTCTGTTTACTGGTGCCGGTCGCTCTTTCATCGTATCAAGCACACCATCATTCGATTCAACGCAATGGACGATATGATGACCTCTGAAATGGGCAAATCGGTAGGTGGAGAGCACTTTCGCAGGCCATAGAGAGTTTTTGAGAAAGAAAACAAAATCATGAATGTAAAATACAGGGAGGAAATAAATTTAGTATTAGGGAACACTCTACACAAAAAGAAGCCTTTTCTGTCTTGTGCACTGTCCTCGAGGTTTTGTAGAGACTTATATTTCCATTCCACCTTTAAAATGGTTGTAAAATATCTAGAAGGGAAGGGGATTAAGACCGCATTTATGAACCAAAAGGCAGTTGGTATGAATCTCGTGCAGCCCAGTCATGCTTCCGTCAGCTGAGCTTGCATGGCTCAGTTATAGCAAAGTGTTAAAAGTCAAACTGAGAAAGGAAATAACTAAGTAAGTTGATGTAGTCTCTTTACTTCATATGGGGGATGATTGTTGCTGTGTACTGTTAGTATCTAGACATAGTACCATAGCAAAAAAATGTACTCATTTCATAAAGACTCTCACTGTAATCTGCTTTTAACTTGTGTAAGTCTGTTTTTGCAAGGTATATCCTGCTATACATTTAGCTGATCTGTAGAACATTTTAATATGTCCAAACTGGTATGTGTTGCTTTCTCTTCTGACACGCTGGTGATCAATGTGTCAGCCTTAATTGGTTGATAAAGGTATGTCGCTGCTCTCAGAGCATATGTTTTGTTTAACAGTTGATGTACTGTTTACATTCTCTGTTTTTTTTTTCTTTATCAACCTAGATCTTCCACAAAATCATTTTACCAAACATTACATTAAAATCGTAACTGACATCAGTAAAAGGAGCTTTTCTGTGTGTGTTTGAGTCTGTCAGTTTTCTGTTTGAATATTACTAAGTTATTAATTTTTGTTTCATTTTTATTATGTTATTTTGATATAATTTTATGAAAATAGAAAGGAATGCATGACTGTGAATGAACCTAAGTTAACAAAAAGGAACTGAGCCAAGCTACATAAACGACGCTGACAATCAAAATTTAGGGGCATTACGCCTTCATCAGGATGACACAAACACAAACAGATAGAGACAAAAAGATTGCTTTACATTGGTGAGACTACGCACCCTAAACAGCTGCTTTAAAGAACATTTAGCAGATACCAAACACAACAGAAGCACCCCATTTGCTTGGCATTTCAGCACGCCCCTAAACACAGTAGACAACATGAGGGTCTGTGTCATGTTGCTGATGAATAGTGGCTGCATTGATCGCAAGAATATGGAGTCCTACTTTATCTCCCAATTTGGCACTGCGGCGCCTACAGGGCTGAACCTCAAACATTGAACCACCCACTCACCTGGCTTTCTCTCTTTTGGCCACATCTTTTTACCTGCTTTTTTAATCCTCTGTTTGTCTATCTCTCTCTGTTTTAGCTGTTTTTTTCCTTTATGAACTAACCTCCTTTGTAACTGACCTCAGCCCAACAACCCCATCACCCCACCCCTTTCTCTTTACTTGCTACCCACGAGCATATTGGTTACAACTGCAAGGAAGGTCACAATCTGATAGGCTATATGCTTGACCTCTCTCACTAGCTATCTTTTAATGTGAAGTCTTTCCTATGCCAGCATTGTCCTCCCACGATGAATGACCCTCTTCACCTCACCTCCCTTAGTTAAGTGCCTTTTTTTTGCCTTCATCTGTTTTTTTTTTGTCTCTGTGTTTGTGTCATCCTGACAAAGAGGTAATGCTCCAAAACTGTTGATTGTCAGCATAATTTCATGAAAGTTCCAGAACTGATCACAAGAGCATGATAGAATATTCATCACCAGAAAGCATGATAGAAAAACAGTAGGCAACAAACATTTCATATGCCTTTATATGTAGTCTGTTACACGGAGCGAGACAAACCAAAACTTTGATGGCATGTAAAACATCAGAGTTCAAGATTATGACAGGGAAAAATGAAAAAAATTAATCCTTACTCCACCCCATACAAAGGGACATACATTTTTTTTATTGACTGCAAATAACAACACTGGTCTTGATAATTTCAATTTGTTTAGACTCGAGCCAAGTACCTAAGTGTTGGCAAGAGCATGCGCATGTTTGAAGACACACGGTACGAAATGTGGAAAGAGCAGGTCGAGCAAATGCTGCCCTTCTTGCTGAAACGAAACTTGCTGACCAAGCCACCCAGTTCTTTCGCCAACTTGCCCTCAACACCTCTTGCTGGTGCAGATGAAGCTGGAGATGAACTTGGTGAGTTGGGTTTGCAAGATGAATGTTGTAAGCTGCATGAAGTGTCTAGAAACCTCTCAGGATGTTGACATGAACCAAAAAAACAAAAAGTCAGTATGCTTGCGTGCTATTGTGTTGTTGTGCATGGCAGCAGGTGAGTTTGCAGAAATAGACTTCAGCAACCTGGCATGCTTGCAAGTCAACTTATTGTTGTCACTGTGTTAAATCAGCTTTGAATGGACATGAATTCAGCTGGGAGATGCACACTTGCCAGCAAGTGTTTTATTGATCGTGGATCCCCTTGCATGCAACTTTTAAAAAGCTTGTTTTGCTATTTGTTTCCATAGCTTACTGGTTCCTGGTTGAGCTTGATTATGTTTTGATTCTCAGTTATTCCCTGTTTCTAGTCCCCATACAGCACCAGGAAGGAGAAGGGGTTATTGGAATTTCGGACCTAGGTACCTTTCCTAAAAACATTCTGCACATTTATAGTGTAGTGTGTGCTCTAGTGACTAAATGCTTTCCTGCTTATAGGTATTTTCACTAATAACATCTGCACATTTGTAGAGTAGCATGGTGTGTGTTTTGGTGTCTAAACGTATTCCTGCTTATAGGTATCTTCACTAATAACATCTGCACATTTGTAGAGTAGTATGGTGTGTGTTTTGGTGTCTAAATGTATTCCTGTCTGGCTGAGCCTTTTGATCTGCATTGATTCTTTATGGGGTCGTGACCTCAAGTTAGTTAATTGCAGTGACGGAGTATTGACAGTTAGTGCAGTACATGTATTTGGTTTAGTGCCTCATATATATGATGGACCTGAAGTGCTCAGAGATTATGGGATGTTGCCGTATATAAGTGGAGAGAAAGTGGTTTCACCTTAAAGTACAGAGTTTGAACATCCCATGGAGATTGAGTAAAGGTCAATATTTGTTAAATTTGTTTTAGCCATATTGAGACTTGGATAAATACTTTTCCAGAGTATTCATTTATGTGCAGTTAAAGAACTAAAATCTGTCCCGTTCAGTGCTAGAGCATAAATAATCCTTGGAGAACTGCTGAAAGAGAAAAATATAGTCAGAAGCGAGCATCTTGCCCAAGTTACCCAAGAATTCTGAGGCCAGAAGATATATTTTTCTTTTATCCCTTTTGTTTTGCATATCATCTTAAGGGACATTTATGAGTGGTCTTTAATGTTTATCTAATGATCTCCATGTGTTATGTAAATGATGTTCAATGTTTTTCTAAGCATTTTAACAACTGTGATGTGGGCTTATAAGTGTGGCTTGTTTGCTTGATTGCTCACTGCTTTGTATTGAGTATGCTAGAAACTCATCATGACTTGGCTTCAAACTAACATTTCTGAACTTCCTGCATTTGTCTAATGATGAAATTTAATCATAATCTTAGACTATCAGGGTTGTGAAGTGAATGAGACGGCAATGGTAGGATAAACAGGTATATATAGAGAAGCAGACAAACTAGACGATAGAAATGTTTGCATTTCAAAATAGGGCCAGTTTTCTTTCCTGTGTCAGACTCTTTAGAACACAACAACTAAGTAAGTGAATAAGATCCTTGCATGCCACTGTGTAAAAATATATATACACAAATAATTGTGAGAGTAATTAAATAATGGAAATAACTGATTTTGTTAATAGGACTCAAAAAGGACACTGAAGAGAAAAAATCTTAAACGTGGTGGCCTTTAAATCATGTCTTAACCACAGCCCTGTAGATGGTATTAGCTATGGATTGTTTTAGTGTTCTGAACCACCACCTGGTTTTTTAAGCATGTTTCAAAACTGTCTTCTTTGCATTTGATGAACATTTTCTTTTCACATCAGTGAACCCTGCAGGCATTAAGTACATCGTTGACTTTGATCCCAAACTGGCTGAGATTATTGCTGAGACAAAGTACATGGAGATGCTGGGGTTCTCTGTTCCCGAACTGGCCAGGAATGTGGCACTTCAGGTATTGGCTGTCCCTTTGTTGATGGGGTTTGTGTCATCCGCCAGGATCTTTTTCCGCCATATAGCATTTCCAAGACAAGCTTTCTCCCAAATTTGGGCGAGTAAGAATGGGATTTCCACTTTTGTAATTGTGAATCTGTGAATGAGGTAATGGTGGATGGGAAGAGATGCTTACAATACCATACCAGAAACTTTAAAAACGTGCATAATAATAGAAATTTTCTTTTTGTAACACTGAGTCCAGACAAAAAAAGGACAAATATTACAAAAACTCTCACACACAAACTAGATGAATCCACACACTCCTCTTTTGTTAAAATAACTTTCTTCTGCAAGAAGCAAAAAACTTCCTTCCCAAAGTTCATGTGTCACAGGAAGAGAAATATATCAAGTATGTGTCTGGTCTGACACGCATGCTGCATCGCTACCACTTGCTGCTGGCTTCCCTTGACCACGCCGAGGTAAGTCAGAGCATATTGCCGCCTTCTACAGACACTTCAAATATTCAGGCACTCAACAGTCCAAACAGATTGTGAAAGTAGAAATCATGGATCAGCAGTCTCAGTATTTTTAAAAGTCTGCTGACTCCAGCGTCAGCATTTACATAGATTTTAAGTGTGTTCATTATCTAAAACGTCCAGCAGCAGGGAAGGAGAAGAATATAAGAGCCTGTTTCTGTTGATGTGTCTTATTGTAGAGATAGGCTATGACTATGAATGGTAAATAGAGAAGAAATAGAGAAATGACTTGGTTGTCTTGGGAGTGATAAATAGAGAAATGACTTGTTGTCTAGGAAGTGATAAACAGAGAAGAAATAGAGAAATGACTTGGTTGTCCAGGGAGTGATAAAAAGAGAAATGACTTGGTTGTCTAGAGAGTGATAAATAGAGAAATGGCTTGGTTGTCTTGGGAGTGATAGAGAAATGACTTGGTTGTCTAGGAAGACAAACAGCTCACAGTTCTGAAGACCCAGAGAGAACAACATTTTTTTCCATTGGTGATCAAATTCCACTCACTACCAACCAGTTTCTGCACATTCATTATGACCATGGCTATTGATAAAGTAGAGAGGTCATTCTCAGCTTGCAGAGCTGTTCAGTTTATAACGGTCTGCATCTTCTGTCAGTTGCCGGATGTTGTGGCTTGAGAAATACTGTGATTTGTTCTCAGGCCCAGCTTCTAGAGGATCATATGAGTGAGCTGCGCCGTATGTTGCGCCCTGGTGCCAAACGTATCAACTGGAACTCTTTGGGGATAAATGACTTTGTCATAAAGTGTGAATCAGTGGGTACACAGACATTTGAAAAATAGTGTACTTTGTCTTCATTTATGTTCTTTTTCTGTAGACAGTTCTGTTCATAATTTGTTTTGGGGTTTGTTTTGGTTTGGTTTTATTTTTTAAAATTATTTTGAGCTTAATAACTCTTTTATTGTTGGGTTTGCCTATGCATTTGATTTATTTCTTAATTGTATGTGTTTGTCAATGTGTGTGAGCATTAGTGACTATGTTTGCATGTTTGTATGCACATGTGCATCTGCAGCTGTGTGGACAGACAGCATATATTTGTCATATTTTCTGTTGAGCGGAGTGATGTTGTAAAAGAATGCAGTGAAATCCTCAGTCATGTCCACATGATGAATGTAAGATGATCAATTGATACCATTTTGAGGATGGAATACCTCATTGGTTGTCAAGTATTTCCGTTGCTGTCATTGGCTGTTGGCCTGCAGGCAGTGGGCAAGTTTGAGTCCCTGGTGAACCAAATCCAGAAGAATGCACAGGACATCAACCAACGCCTTGCTGTCATTGAGAACTCCAACCTGTTTAAATTCCCGCCACTCAAAGCACCAAACACACTGCCTGGCTGCAAGGTACAGAGCTGAGCTTTAGCCAACTGTTCCCTCTGTATCATCTCTTACTTCACAGGTCTGCATGTACACATCCATTGTAGTTTTTTGTCTGGATATTTAAACACAGAGAGATGTGCTCAGTGTGTGTTTGACATGAACCTATTGTTCTACATATGAAGTCTATTTTCAGCTTGGATTTTATATTTTGATTCCTTTCCATTTGCTCTTGTACTGTGCCTGTTCATTCTTATTGAACTGTAGGAATTATGCTTACATATCAACCAAGATTTGGACTATATACAACTGTGTTGTGCTCTTCTCTGGTTGAGAGGAGTTTTTGAGTAAATGGGAAAAAAACGATTTCAAACCTTTTTTGCCAGGAGTTCTTTGAGTACATAGAGCAAGAGAGGACAAAAGACTTTGAAATCTTGGCACGCAAGTATCGAGCCATCGGACCTCTGCTAACCAAGATGGAGGGGCTAGTGGTACACACCAACACGGGAAAGTCCCCCAAACTGAGTCGGTACTACAGCTTTTGGGAAAAGAAAGTCTATAACTCTCTGTCCAAGGTGAGCAATGGTGTGCGAATTGCAAATAACCATTTATTCTATCATTTTGGGGATTTTGAATAGATTTTGAAATGAAGAAAATTACAAATCCTAAATCAAGACTTAATTTCTGTTAAAAACAAGGGAACTGAACCAAGCTAGAACAGGACAAAGACAAAGACAATCTACATGTTTCGGGGCACTCTCCCCCTCCCTCCTTTTCCCTTAACCCCCTCACCCCTCCTCTCTCTCTCTTTTGCCTTTTTTTCTCTCCACTGCCTTTCCCACTCTCTCACACACTGATGGCCTCTTACCCACGCTTTTCTCTCTCTTCCCCACCCACTCTCCACCCTTCTCTACCCTTTCCTACCCACCTTGCAATTGGCTGCCCCTCTTTGACCCCTCTTACTCACTGTCCCTTGGTCATTTTCCTGCCGTCCAGCCCACGCACCACATCTACTGCAGCTAGGTCCTTTTCTTTTTCTTTTCTTTAATTTTAATTTGGATTTTCCTCAAAGCAGCAGTCACTTTTTTCTTTTCTTCTTTTCTTTTTCACTTAATTTCTACCTTAATTTTATTGTGATGTCTTTATGCATTTCCTGACTGTACAATGACACGTTATGACAATTGGGAAGAGAGGGCAGAGGCAGAATAATGGAAAATTGTTATCATTTCAGGCAGTATGGGCCTTCATAGAAGAGATCTGGAACTGACAAAATTGCATAGATTTTGTTTGTTTACGTTTGCCCTGGTCCGTGTGTCTGCAGCTGATTATCACCAACCTGCACCAGTTCAACAATGTCCTGACAGCAGACAAAGCCCTTTTCCAGGTGGCCACTCTTCTGGCCACACCTGACGTCATCCTTCACCCCCAGGCAAACGAGGTCTACAAGCTGACCCTGCAGTCTGTCCGAGATGCTGTAGAGGGGTAAATTTTATAGCCCTGAGTCTTTTCTTGGAGAGGGAGATGGACACTTTTTGTTTGTATTTGGCTTTTTGATTCACTTTTATGTCAGAGTTGTAATGTGTCTCCATGATCCCACAAATTTAAACTGTAGCTTAAGACGTATGTACATCAAGTACTTTTGAGGCTTTACTGCAGCTAGTAACCTCTATAACTGTAACAATATTGAATGGTAATAGTAAAATTTGCACTGCTTTACATTACCAGAGATGGGGAAGAGCCAAAATTTTGAGTAGTCTTATAGTTTTAGTAACAGAATTTATAAATCAAATCAAGCATGCAATCTACCTACTGACGAGGAAAGAAAAACTCTTTTCACATACACACCAGATTGCTCGAGATTGTTCCCTCAGTCTCCATGACTGCACTATTGATCAACAAAAAATTCTTTTTAAACTTAAAAAAAGTTATTGGTTGATATGTGTGACATAGATGGAAGAAAGTAAAGTTTTGACCCAGACATGGAGTTGAGTATACAACTGCATGTCCCGATGCCATTGATTTCTCTTTAATGTCATTAGCAGGTTGTCACAGAGAAAGAAGCAAGTTATCGTCTCTGGTTGTGTTACAGAACAAAGTTGTTTGTACGGTGGATGAACGGAAGCTGTATTGAGACCCCACCACAGAAGGTGGAAGGGGAGGATGAGCTGTTCGTCTTCAGTTTCTTCGCCGACATCTCCGTCAACCCTGAAATCCATGAGCTGGTGCAGACAGTAAACACCAACACCAAAAACACCCTGACTACCGTTACACGCTATCTCAACCGCTGGAAGAAGTATCGGAACATCTGGAAGAGCGAAAAAGTATTTAAATTTATGTATTTTCTGATATGTTTATTCACAAAATTATCTAATGCGGAAGCAGTTGGCCAAATGTTTAGAGTCCTGGCGTCTGAACCCACAGGTGTTGGACTGATACTCGTGTGCCATATCACACTTCCACCCATGTATCCAGCGAGGAATGGGTACCTGACCCCATGAGTAAGGGAGAGTAAGAGTGAAGGAGAGGAGATGGGCACTGCCCTCACAATGCTTTCACTCCCCCATGACCTAAAAGCAGGTCATGGGTTTATATTATTTAAGGTAGATGAGTTGAACAAAGTAGATGAACTCAACAAGGTGGATGAGCTCAACCAGATAAATATGCAGAGCTATTTGGAGTGTTTAAAATGTGAATGAGTGAAATTTAAAAGAATTGTATAAAGATGAAGGGGATAGGGGATTGCCCACAGCCTTAAAATTCCTAAATATTTCAAACACTCCCACATGTTTGATTATTCATGCATATTTGTTTGGCAGCAAGCACTGGCAGAAAAGTGGGTGCAGCGAGATCCAAGTGTTGTCTGGTTTGACAACCGTCTACAGTATTACAGAAAGGTCATGGAAGATGTGAAGACTTTGCCTACCACAAAGGACCAGGAGTGCATGCGCCTGTCCATGGGGCAGCTGGCCAGTTCAGTGGTCTCCCATGCCCAGCAGTGGATGGAGTTGCTCGGCAAGATTCTTCATGACACCACCAGGGAAAACCTGTACGGACTACGAGACATGCTGGATGTAAGTTTTTTGGTCGTGAAAAATCAGTTTGTTTTGTTGACATACTAGTAATCAAGATTTCTTTCTCTTCATTCCAAAATGCCTTGAACCTTATCAGTTATTCCCACTACTACCTACCAGCCCATAACCTAGAAGGATCTTTTGCTTTAGACGGATTATCTTTCCATATTCTCCACAGGCACCTTCTTGCTATATTGCTTGAACTTCCATTCTCTTTTTATCAATGACCTTCACTTCTGGTCACATCTTGTTCATGGTGCGATGACTTTGTGATCACTGTTTTAGGCCTGATTTTTTTTTTGCAGAGAGATGTATTCACTCACCTTTTTCGTTTTTTTTACAAACATTTTATGCCTTTCTTACTTATTTAATAGCTTTTGGCCCCATTAGCTTAATTGCACCTGAAGACATCAACCTGTGTTGATTTGTTGTGTGCATCAGAAGGAAGATATGGCTCTGCCTAACTCGGCACTTTTTTCCTGGCTATTGAAGCTGGAGAACAGAATTGCGACTTCTAGAGCACCTGGTGCTAACCCCTACCTTGAATTTGTGCAGCTTGTCTGCTTTCTTCTTTTGGTGAGTGTGCTGTTTATCAGCATGAAATATTTTTGTTGTTTTCCAGGACAAGTCCGATGATCTGGAGCAGACACCAACAAGACTAGAGGACCTGAAGTTTGTGCTGTCCACTATCTCTGATATCAAAGCTATGTCTCTTGATGTGGAAACTCGCATCAGAACTATTCAGGAATGTTACAGAACCCTTGCCATGTATGACTTTACGGTAAGCCCTCTTTTCCATTCAGCTTTGAACACAAGAATATTTTGAGATGTGACCATTACTCATTGCATGGATCCTGACAAGTTTGTTTCCTCAAGACTTGCTGGTTGCAGCCATATGGTGCTATAAAAGTGAACAGTTCAACAGTGTCTGTATCTACAGGTCACAGATGAGGAGAAGGAGTTGGTGAAAAAACTGCCCCAGCTTTGGGAGGAGCTCATCCTGAAGTCGAAAAATATCGATGCCAGCCTCGTTGTTGTCAAACGCAAATTCACAGAAGTAAGCTGAAGAGATCTTGAGTAGTGCTGCCTGCCTTCCACATAATGTTGATCTTTTCAGCGATGTGGTTTTTGTTGTTTCTGGTTTAGGAAGTCAACAGTTTTAACTACAATTTTACAATCATGGACGTAGTCTTAGAAAAGGTAAAAAATTTGTGATTTCGAATTGTTGGTGGGTTAGTTTATTTGAAGTTTGTTTCTGCTTCATCTGCTACAGATAACTCAAGATCAGATAAAAGATTTTCACAAAGAGCTGGAGGCGTTTGCTGATCGTTTTCTTCTGGAGGGCCCTGGGTCTGTGGGAGGCGACTTGGACCGAGGTATGAGTTTTGTAGCACACTTAAAGACCTCATGGCTAAACTGGCTTGGTGAGAAAAGAATGTCCATATCAGACAGCAGTGTTATGGAAATAAAAATGTCTATTTTTATCTACCAATTTTGGTTGTCACATGAGAGCTTACTTTTTCTCTCAAGATGTCGTTCTTATGCTCACTCCACATGATCGCCATTAAGAGGACAACCTTACATGGTGACCATTCCATGAGCTTTTAGCTCCTGGCATCAGCATGATGGTTTTTTCATGTTATCTTGAACACGGCAGTTAATAAAGTTAACCTCACCAAAAAAAAAGGGTGACATGCATAGGTGTTACTTATCACCTTATTACTTACGCTTTTTATAACTATCTCACTGCACACTGAGCCCCCATCCACCTACAATCTCCCCACAAAAGAAGAATCACAGACTCAGTAATACAGTGAAAGGAAAAGGAGAATATTATTTACAGATAGCGAGTATGTACAGAATGAAATATCTAGGTTCATAAGAGGGATAACTGCCAGCTTTCTTTCTGGTTCAGCTAACAACATAAAATTTCTTCCACCATCTGCCCTTCTTAACATAAAATCAAGACACATGGACCTGATGTTCAACTGCGCACACACTATGACCACGTGTAGAATGCCCAACGGTCATCACCTGGCTGTTTGCACACTCCACACAACTTGTCAGAAGGCCCTCCTGGGTGCTCATGGGTAACAGCAGACTTGCCTTGGCGAGTTGTCCTTCATGTCCTTTGCCTCTGGACACAATGCTTACTGAAAGATTGTAAGCACTGTCGGTGACGTCACACAGCCACTACACTGTGCCACACTTCTAGGTCCTCCTTTGACCTCTGAACTCACTCCTCTGGAGTTCAGTTACAACAGCTACTCAAGGTTGGATCTCTGCTTCTGCTTTAAATGGCTGTCTTTCTTCTGTCTCTTGACTTCCTCCTTTACTTTCAGCAGTTCCTCCTTCGCCCAGTCAGTGTAGATGGCTTCTCCACAGCAAAGGATGCATGTGCCAAGAGTTGCACACCAGTCTTGGGGGAATGCAGCCC
>SMGT01001905.1:67429-106936 GCA_004794575.1 Lanistes nyassanus | reverse complement strand
ACACACACACACACACAGAGACACAAGGATGTAGATTTTACATAAAAGTGCACATTGCATAAAATCACAAAATGTCACATGATATTGAGAAAGCATAAATCTTAAAACATTTAGAAGTAGAGTGATATTTTAGAAAATCATATTTACAAATCTACATTAAGCTTTGTGTTATTCAGACTTAAAGTTTTCATGTGGTAAAATGGGCATCGTAGGTATAAGCCAGTCTGATCTCACTGTTGCATACCAGGCACTTGTAATACCTTATGAATGGAACAAACTTCATGGCAGGGTGTGAAAGAGGTGGAGGAGACATGGAACAACATCAAGTTCAACGTTCAGGCCTATATGAAGGGCACGTCCAACCGTGGCTTTATCTTGGGAGCAGTGGACGAAGTCCTTCAAAGCTTGGACGACTCCTCCATGAACCTACAGAGCATGTCAGCATCACGCTTCATTGGCCCGTTCCTCAACACTGTCCAGAACTGGGAGAAGTCGCTGTCCCACATCTCTGAAGTGCTGGATGTAAGCATGCAGAACTGCTTTAACATCTTGGTTCAGGCCACCTGGCTATGCTTGAAGTAACTGGATTATTTACACTTCCAAATAACTTCTGTCTTCGTATTGAAGGGTGGCCTTAGCCTGGTCTTGAGTAACAGAAACGGGAAAGTTGTTTTTCTTGAACTATCAAACAATGACAGTGCCAGACTGCACAGAGATCTGATGGCCGACAATGCCAACACAAAAGCACTGTCTTGGCTCAGTATTCTTATCAGTACAGAAAGTCTAATAAATGTTCTGTGCGTATCATTTAAGTGCACACAGAAGAAGATGAGATGGGTGCAAGGCAACATGTCTTGGTTCTGGAACAAATATTTGTCTGTTCCAGGTGTGGATGGTGGTGCAGAGAAAGTGGATGTACCTGGAAGGTATTTTTATAGGCGGTGACATCCGCTCACAGCTGCCAGAGGAAGCAAAAAAGTTTGACGCCATTGACAAAACCTTCAAAAAGGTGACGGGAACTGAAGACAGTATAATGTGGAAAACATGCATATGTACTTAGGAACACATGCATGCATGCCCATTAACAAACTCATATACCTGCACATCTGGGGATGTGTATGAACACATGCACATACACTCAATGCATGTAGTCGAACATATACAGGCACGCACACTTGCAAATGTTTCCACATGTGCAGCTGAACGTGTTTGTTTAGGCTCATGCAGACAGTATTGTGTACACGAAAGACAATTTCTCCTCAGATCATGACTGACACCTCCAAGACACCACAGATCAAGCTGGCCTGCCATGCCCAGAACCGGCTGTCGGACCTGCAAAATCTGAGCTCTGGCTTGGAGAAGTGCCAGAAGTCCCTGAACGACTACCTGGATGCCAAGAGAAACGCCTTCCCACGCTTCTTCTTTATCTCTGATGACGAGCTGCTGTCCATCTTGGGCAGCTCTGACCCCGACTGTGTGCAGGAACACATGATCAAGGTGAGAAACTACATCCTCCCCCATCTTCCCCGATTACAGTGCAGCTAAATACTGGGAGCATTTCTAAATGCAGACATGACCTATTTGACAGTTGTTCGAACTCTGAGCTTTTTTCTTCATGTCTTCAGATGTTCGACAACATTGCTTCCCTGGTCTTTGTGAAAGGCCCCAGTCAAGAGACCTTGGCTACTGCTATGAAATCGGCAGAAGGAGAAATCATGGACTTTCGAACTCATGTGGCAGCTGAGGGCCGGGTGGAAGACTGGATGACAAACGTGCTGCAAGAAATGCGTCGAACAAACAGACTGATCACAAAAGAAGCTATCTTCTATTATAGCCACAAGAAGTCTCGGTGAGCATTGTAGAATTCATCAGAGAAAATCACATTCCACAGTGGTGGTTTAGAACTTATTTCAGTTTGTTTTGTGATTCTTAGGTCTTTCTTTGTTCATTGATTCATTTGTGAGTTTTTTGGACATCTGTGAGGTACCCTCATGGACGTATTTGTGCTTACTTGTATGTCTTTCAATGTGGCATGGAGGTCATAGATCTTTATATTACATCTTTTGCCCTCATCGCCAGGGTGGAATGGATGCTGGACTACCAAGGAATGGTGTGTCTGGCTGGTAACCAGGTCTGGTGGACATGGGAGGTTGAGGATGTCTTCAGGAAGGTCAAGAAAGGCCACAAAACTGCTCTCAAGGACTATGCCAAGAAGCTACATGGACAGATTGATGATTTGGTGGTGAAAGTACGGGCAGAAGTTTTGTGTTGTCTTCATTCCAGCTGGATGGAGTCATTTTTCTTGTTGCTTCCAAAATGCATTTGTTAACCTTAAAATACCAGAGCCCTTTGGATCAACTGGAATAATTATCCCTGCTCTGCAGTAGTTATTGTGCACAAACAACCACATTCAACATGGGGAATGTTACATGTGGAGCAGAAGAGCTTGGAAAAAAGCTGTAGGAGATGTCTTATATTTATATACACATGCATATATATATTTTGTTTGCCTCATCCAAGCTAAATGTGCATTTTGATGTGTCCTAATGCGTTATAAATCTATTGATCGATCGATCGATTGATTGATTGATTGATTGACATATTTCAGTTTGGACTTAACAATTGTAGCATATCTGCACAATGATAGCAATATTTCACATCTGAACATTTTTTTTAAAGAGTTAACTAGAACAAAGCATAGATTCAAGGTAGAATGAAAAGTTTTTGAGCAGTGCAGAATTGTTCGTGAAGGGGCATGAAGAGTTACATTTTTTGTCCCTGACACAGGTGCGATCACCACTGTCCAAAAATGATCGTTCGAAGTACAACACAGTTCTCATCATTGATGTTCATGCAAGGGATATCATTGATGGGTTTGTAAGAGACAGGTGGGTAATTTTTTTTTAAATCAGCATATTTGATCTCTGCCATGACTCATGTTCATGTGACATAAATGCTAAGGAAAAAATAAAATCTTTCAGAAAACTGCAATGAAGGTTCTGTTTTACGAGGATACAAGGAATGCAAGCACTCTGTTTTGAAAAGTCTTGAATTGTAGAAATGTGCTCCTTTTGACTCTGTTTGCCTCCAGTATGTATAAGGCTGTTGAGGATGTTCGTTTTGTAACCAGCAGCTCAAGATCTAACTGTTGCTTGCAGCATTATGGATGCTCGCGAGTTTGAGTGGGAGAGCCAGCTGCGATTCTACTGGGAGAAAGAACCAGATGAGCTGGTGATCCGCCAGTGCACTGGTGCCTTTGGCTATGGCTACGAGTACATGGGACTGAACGGACGACTTGTCATCACTCCACTGACTGACAGAATCTATCTGACGCTTACTCAGGTATAACAAGTTGCATGACAGACCTTTTATATAAAGCTCTTTAAGTCGATTACAGAACTAAACTTGCCCATTTGCGCCTTTTCCAGTTTCCTTTGTTAAGTCTTTCTGATCTTGGCTCATAGAATTAACTCTGTATTTTTCTGTGATGGAAGGAGAGGTTGCAATGCAGTAAAACATTTTTGGTACACCAACAGGCCCTGTCCATGAATCTGGGAGGAGCCCCCGCTGGGCCTGCAGGCACCGGGAAGACAGAAACAACGAAAGATCTGGCCAAAGCCCTGGGACTCCTGTGTGTTGTCACCAACTGTGGAGAGGGCATGGACTACAAGGTGAGTTTGAGGTCATCCACATCGGCTGACACTGACTGGGTCCTTGGCTAGACTGCATTTTGTGTACAAAATTTCTGCAAGTGCAGGTCTTGCTTCCATCTGAGTATATGCTAGTTCCTTGTTCCGCAGTCTCTGTCTTTGTCACACCAGAATATTGATTTGTCAAACAGCTTTGCACTAAATATTTCTTAGTTGGAGATCTTTGAGTGGTTTCGTAGAAACTTCACATCACTAGTTCACGGGGAGAGGAAAAGGGAATGTTGTTAGAATCAGTAAGAATGGCTGTATAAGGTAGAGCATCATGACTTCATGCAGACATCTTGTGTACTAGGCAGTGGGAAAGATTCTCTCAGGCCTATGTCAGTGTGGTGCCTGGGGCTGTTTTGATGAGTTCAACCGCATCGACGTGTCTGTGTTGTCAGTCATCTCCACTCAGCTGAAGACCATCCAGAATGCGCTGTCTCTCGGCCTGAAACGCTTCCATGTAAGTGCTGCTGAACATTTCTTGGCTGAAAAGTTAATCTGGATCTGCCATGTGCACACAAATATTTATTGGGTTGTTATGACAGCAAGAATGCCAGTAACACTTTGGATAGTGTTAGAAGTATATTTGTCACACAATTAAATTGTATGCATCTGCTTGTATGTTGAGACAGTGTTTAATGCCAATTTAACTTTGATGCCAAATGAAAGTTTTGTTAATCTGTTTTGTGCAGTTTGAAGGCTCGGAGATTGACATTGACAGCCGAGTGGGCATCTTCATCACCATGAACCCTGGCTATGCGGGGAGGACAGAGCTGCCGGAATCTGTGAAGGCCTTGTTCCGACCTGTGGTGGTCATTGTGCCAGACCTGCAGCAGATCTGTGAGATCATGTTGTTCTCAGAGGGATTCCTTCTTGCAAAGGTGAATGTCTACTGAATAACACACGTGCATTATTTACTATTCTTGATGACTTGAGCATTAGAGTATATGCACAATGGCTCTTGCAATCAGATTAGTCTCCAAAGAGAATTTATTTCAGAAATTCTTTTTTTATTGATTTTCTAGATAAGACCCCATTTTTCAAACTTTGTTAAACACAGTTGTGTTCAGTTATTCAAACATTAGTTCAGACGAAAAACCGTCCCACTGGGCTGATTTTTGTATTCTGTATTTGCTTACAGATGCTGGCCAAGAAGATGACGGTGCTGTACCGACTGGCCAGAGAGCAGCTGTCCAAGCAGTATCACTACGACTTCGGTCTGCGCGCCCTCAAGTCTGTGCTGGTCATGGCTGGTGAGCTCAAGAGAGGATCACCTGATCTCAGTGAGGTGTGTGGAAGTCTTTGGCTAATATTTGTGAAGTAGACAGCAGAAAACTCGGATTTGTTTCAGACACTTTCCCCTTTGTGAATAGACACTGCAGCCATTTCAAGAGACATGTGAGAAGTACTGAAAATCCTGTAGGTTTCTTGTTGTTAGAAAAGTGGGCACATAGGGATTTTTATTTGGTCTTTTCTAGAAAAATGGACACATCCTGTAGGTCTTCTGGTGTATCAGGGTAGCGCTTTGTTCCCAGGTTTTTACTGTTGCCTGAGTTTTGGTTGTCTCACTTATTTTCCATTGTTTCACTATAGCCTGTATTTTTGTTAAAGCCCCATGCAGCAAGTGCATCAGGAATCCTTTCTGACTAAGCAAGACCAGCCTGTTTCTTGTTGTTGTACAGGATGTGGTGCTGATGAGAGCCTTGCGAGATATGAACTTGCCCAAGTTTGTGTACGAGGACGTGCCGCTATTCCTTGGTCTTATCTCCGATCTCTTTCCTGGCCTGGACTGCCCGCGTGTGCGCTACCCTAACTTCAATGATGCTGTGGAGGAAGTACTGCAAGAAAATGGCTACGTACTGCTTCCTCAGCAGGTTAGCCTTTGGAGGTTCACCCAGATGCTTTGAAAACTGTCTTTGGGTCTTTGCTGCCAGGTTAACTTCTAGCATTGTCTAACCATGATTATCAACCAGAGGAAAAGGGTCAGGAGAAAATTTCGGCATATTTCTGCTAGCTGTCAGATTCTGTATTGTCAGAGTTTGAGAAGACGGGAGCACAAGTGGAGTTTGTTCAATAATAAGCATTTAGCAGACTGGCTTTGTACGGCGTGCAGATCTTTCATTAAGTGCCAGTCAGGTTTTCAGCAGCTTGAGATCCTGTGGTAGAATATGAAAAGGCTTTGTTTTTCACCTTCACCCATCCGTGCAGGTAGATAAAGTGGTCCAGATGTATGAGACCATGCTGACGCGTCACACGACCATGATTGTGGGGCCTACTGGAGGGGGCAAGTCAGTTGTCATCAACACCTTGTGTCAAGCACAGACCAAGTGAGCAATCACACTTACTTTCACATTTGAATATTCGTATGACCAGATGCCTCTCTGTGGCTGATTCTGAGTATTTTGTGCCAAACAGATGAAATGAATCTTTATCAACGCTTTTTTGTGTGTGCAGGCTTGGCACTGTAACCAGATTGTATGTTATCAACCCCAAAGACCGTAGCGTGATCGAGTTGTATGGAATTCTGGACCCCTCTACCCGTGACTGGACAGACGGTCTGTTGTCCAACATTTTCCGTGATATCAACAAGCCGACAGACAAGAACGAGCGCAAGTACATCCTGTATGATGGCGATGTGGATGCCCTGTGGGTGGAAAATATGAACTCTGTCATGGACGATAACAAGCTTCTGACACTGGCCAACGGCGAGCGTATCCGTTTGCAGAAACACTGTGCCATGTTGTTTGAGGTGGGAGGGCGTAGACTTCTGTGTGTAAAATGTTCTGCAAGTTGTGTCAAAGTGTTACTGGACTGTGCAGTGGATTCTTCAGTTTTACCATAACTTCTTCATGTGTCATTGTAGGGAACGACAAAGTGAATAACAAAAGAGATTTTTTTTGTGGTTGTCAGTACTGTTATTGTTGCAAGTGCTTTATGAACATTGCCGATTACACCCCTGTCTGGTATTCATTGTGATGTTAATATTGGGTGAATATAAATTTTCAATTGGTGTGTGATTGTGATGTAGGAATGTGAAACAGAAATTTGTTTGTGTAAAAATGCTATTGGCATGTAACATGAAACATTAATCTGCAAAGTTGTGTTTTTGCAGGTGTTTGACCTGCAGTACGCCTCTCCAGCCACCATTTCGCGCTGTGGCATGGTGTACGTGGACCCCAAGAACCTGGGCTACAAGCCTTACTGGCAGAAGTGGCTGAACCAGCGCAGCAACAGGGCAGAGAAGGATGACCTTGGCCGTTTGTATGACAAATACGTGCCGTCGCTGATTGACATGGTGGTGGAGGGCATCCAGGATGGCCGACAGGGCGAGAAGATGAAGACCATAATCCCGTTGACCAATCTCAACATGGTGGGTGGTTTTCTGTCCTTCACACCACCAGCCATAACTGCAGTCTGGATGCTTTTTACTTGTTGGTGCACATCCCAACATTTGTCATTTGTTTATCTTTATAAAGTCATGATCGCATTTAAATGGTAGACCTTTCTCTGAAAGGGGAATGTTTAGGACACTAAAATCATGAATCCATTGGATTTACAACAGAAGTTAATGAAATACTAAATGTAATGATCACCTACTTCACTGGCAACTTCAAGTGATTTGTGTTCCTGAGTTGGGGTAAAATTGTGTTAACAACGACACAAGGAAGATTTTATTAGACTCTGTGAACACCTTGAAGGTAAAAGAATGTAACAACAAATGTTACCTTATTTACCCCAAGCCACAGTCACCTGTTTCTTTTCTCTTTACTTTGGTAAAAGAATGGTAAAGCAGCCAACAACCAACAGCAGCTTGCAGATGCTGGATCTGAATTGTGCTGACACCTGAGGATTTTGTGGGGTTTTTCAACAGGTGACACAATTAACCATGATGCTGAATGCTCTCCTAACACGAGAAGTGATGGAGCCTGCAGAACTAGAGGCATATTTCCTGCAGGCACTGTACTGGTCCATTGGTGGTGCATTGCTGGAGGATGGTCGTCCCAAGTTTGACATGTATGTCAAGTACCTTGCCTCCGCCAACATGGTGCAAGATGAAAATACAATGGCAGGTCCAGGTGTGTGCTCAAATATTTTAAAAGGGCTATGGATGGGATGTATTTTTGTGCCATGCTGGTGCATACACTCAAACACATACACACCAATATGCATGCATATCCTGCAGCCATCACCTCAGTTCATATTCATACCTGCATGTATCATACACGCCTCCCAATACACCTGCAGGCATGCACACACACGCAGAGAAACAGTGTATTGGGGTTTGCTGTATGATGATGAGAGATATTAATAATTTTCTTCTCCCAAACTCCATCACTCCTTTCTACACATTTCCACAATAGAGTAAGATCATGTACTTGGCTTAGAGATGTATATGACAACCAGAGGTGAAACTTGCATTCTTTACTGTCAGAGACAAGTGTTATTTGTTGATTACACATATAGTTCATGTGTTGCCTTCAGATATCCGAAAGAGTGTAAGAAAAAAACCAAAATTGTAAGATTGAAAAAAATATTTTGTTATCTCTCCTTGAATATGTTTGGTCTTGATCTTCACACAGCCATGTCTAGTTCAGCTGCTTTGCGACACAAGAAAAAAAAGCCTGCTTATGGTGAGATGTGCTCTGTGTCCATATGGCTTTTGGATGCAGCGTTAACTGGAGTGTGTTCACTGCATGGTTTTCTTACGTATGTCACTATAATTATGGCACACCATTGGAGAGTTTCACCAGAAGGGAAAATTGACACCCAATGTTTCAATGACGCCTGACAACTGAAGCACTATCAGCTACACTGAAACTTGGTGCAGCACTTTTTAAATTGTTCCTAGCTACAGAGGACTGTGATCTGTAGCATCAGTAACAGATTGTCTCTTAGAGACTGTGCATTTTGGCATGACACATTTCACCTTTTTTAAAATCTCTTTGGTTAAAGTGTACCTTGATTACAATTCTGGACTTGTTTCATCTTCCATGCATTCATTGTGTCCAAGTATTCTGTAATGTCCATCACTCATAAATAGATTTTGAAAGAAAATGCTGCACTCTTAAGAGCTGCCATGGACTGTTGTGTTTCACTATCACTGGTTGATAGAATCTTCACTGCACAGATGTTACTACTTTGCCACTCACTCTGTAAGACTCACACTGAGACCCTTTTTAAGTCGAAACACTAAATGAAAATTCATGTAAATATATGTGGAAGTGTATTGTCCTGTGAAAAATAGAACTCAGCAACTCTAAGCCGCATCTGTTTATTAGTAACATAAATGTACTGCACCTTGAAGGGGTGATATAGCAAGAGATGATCAAGATTACTGTTTGGTGCCACAAACGTTAATGAAAGAGTTCACTGCTTACAACAGGAATAATAAGTAGAGTTGTTGGTCACCACAAGATAAATGTATCAGTAAAATGGTTCAGTGAATTAACAGTTCAGCATAATATACTATTGATTGATGTGGATCTTGATTTGTTTCCTAAAAAAATCCTACTTACAACTACTCACAACACAGACAACAGTTGCAAGAAAAAAGATTATATAAGGCCCAAATAGTTGTCTGCTTTATCTGAAACATTCTGTACCTCATGGTTCTCCTTACCGTATTCCTTTTGCACAGGTGAGTTACCTGGATTTTCATCTCTGTATGAGTTCTTCTGGAATGGAGAAGAGCGCAAGTGGATTCCATGGTCCAAGTTGGTCCCTAAGTATGTTCACAATCCAGAGTCCAAGTTCTATGAGATCCTGGTGCCAACTGTGGACACCGTGCGTGCTACATGGCTTCTGCAGTTGATGGTCAGCATCAAGCGGCCTGTTGTGCTGATTGGAGAGACGGGGACATCCAAGACAGCAACCATTGCTGCCTTCTTGCGCACGGTGGATCAGGAGTCCCATGTAAGTGGGTGACTGTTTTCTCAATACCTGTCTGAGTAAATAGGTGCTTGTACACTACATTGCACGGAATCAGATAATTCTGCAACACACTGATCTTTTGTTGTTCTGCACACTGCAGCTGCTGCTGAACATGAATTTCTCCAGCCGCACCACCTCGCTGGACGTGCAGCGCAACCTGGAGGCCAACGTGGAGAAACGCACCAAGGACACGTATGGTCCGCCACCTGGAAAACGCCTGATCATCTTCATTGATGACATGAACATGCCACAGGCAAGCTTGTAGTCTCTTGTTATTGCTGATATTTTTTAGCACTCATGCATAGACATTTGTACATTCACATGGATCACATGCTTACAAGTGCACACTCATGTCATAACTTTAGAAAATCTTACACAAAGGCATACAATTTTGACGGAGTTTTGTCTTCACACATATGAATTATTCTTCTTTGTCGTATATTACCTGGTTACTTTTGAAGTGTTACTTGTGGTTCAGGTGGACACATATGGCACACAGCAGCCCATTGCTCTGCTTAAGTTGCTTCTGGAGCGTGGTGGCTTGTACGACCGCGGCAAGGACCTAAACTGGAAGAACATGAGAGACATTGGGTACATTGCGGCCATGGGCAAGGCCGGGGGCGGTCGTAATGAAACTGACCCACGTTTTGTCTCCCTCTTCTCCGTCTTCAATATGACATTTCCAGACAATGAGTCTCTGTTCAAGATTTACAACTCAATCCTCTGTGGCCACCTCAATCCCTTCCCCGCAGAGATTCAAAGTCTAGCTTCAACCATCACCAAGATGACCATGGACCTGTACAAGTGAGTGTAGACACCATATGTTTCAAAGTCAGTGGACATCCTGAGAATATTTTGTTCTTTGTCTTTAGTACTTACCTTGAGGTTTTATTTTTGAAAAAAAGCTGCAGCTTGATGAGATAAAATCTTATAATGTTCAATTTTGTTGTCTTGAAATTTGTGATCCAATATGGTTTTAGTTGAATGGTTGATAATAACTTCTTTGGATTTGTTTTTACCTTAGATATTATTAAGCTCTTATATCAAGACCAAGGATAAAATATTTGTCTGTGTACCTGCTGCAGACAGTTTTGCCTGCAGAATAAACCCTTAGGACTTGAGACCTTTTCATGTATTTGGAATCTTCCCAAAACAATGAACTATTTTAGATCAAGGGGTTTTTTTTTTGTTTGTATCAGCACAATTGTGAAAGATCTGCCTCCAACACCGTCCAAATTCCACTACATCTTCAATCTGCGAGACCTCTCCCGCATCTACAGTGGCCTGTGTCTTTCAACTCCTGATCGTTTCAAGAAACCCGAGCATTTCCTGCGCTTGTGGCGAAATGAGTGTCTGAGAGTGTTCAGTGACCGGCTTATCATCAACATAGACAAAGAACTTGTCAATGTTAGTTTCTTCTGCATTCTATTTTTGAAACAGAATGCTTCATCACTGGATGTATGCTGAGCATATTATTTAAGTGGATCATGTATAAAGCAGAAAATTCTGTGAAGTGGAAATCTTTGACGCAGAAAGCATGCAGCTTTAGTGTGATGTTACCAAAAGCTGCTTGAAAAATCTGGTGATAACACACCTGTGCAGAGTATTTGCAGTTGTGAACTGAGAAAGCCTGAGAATAGGCTGTATACTTATTGTCCAGAATATTTCCATTAATATTTCTGAAAACTCTTTGATGTTACAATGTTCAGTAAGGTTTCAAGTAGCAGACTGGTTATTTTATCTGTAGTTAGTTTAGCCCTCTTGTCTCATTGTGAAGCATAGGGCCTCAACGGTTGTCCTCCATTTCTGCAAGTCTCTGGCCTTCTGCTTCCTCTGGCACTGAGTTTTATTTTACCTGTATCTTCCTTAGAAAAAACTGAAGGGTTTGATGGAAGACAGCTTCAAGCAATACACTGATTTTGTGGAACGTGATCCGGTCTTGTTTGGAGACTACCGCACAGCGCTGGAAGAAGGAGAACCACGCCTTTATGAGGACATACAGGACTATGAAGCATGCAAAGCCCTCTTCCAAGAGGTAATAGTTTGGTCAAGATTAACACTTTCATTTCTTTGTATTTGATTATTGGTTGTACTTTCTTTGTTATTGCATGCTGTGGCAATGCGTGTCAAAAAGTTTGTAACAACATTAAGTGTTGGTCGTGTAACAATGGCAGATGCTGTCTTGTAACAATGCCAAGTGTTTTGTTATATAATTTAGATCATGGAAGACTATAATGAGAGTCACACGCCTATGAAACTGGTCCTGTTCGATGATGCCCTTGAGCACCTTACACGTGTGCACCGCGTGCTGCGCATGGACCGTGGCCACGGCTTGCTGGTGGGAGTAGGGGGCTCCGGCAAGCAGTCTCTGTGTCGCCTGGCTTCACACACAGCTGGCTGTGATGTGTTTGAGATCACCCTAAGCCGTGGCTACAGTGAGAACTCATTCCGGGATGACTTGAAGGTGCTGTACAACAAACTGGGCATGGAGAATAAGAAGACTGTATTCCTCTTCACAGACCAGCATGTAGTGGAGGAAGGTAATCAGTGTTTTTCTTCACACATCAGCACATAGTGGCAGAAGGTAATCAGTGTTTTTTTCCACACATCAGCACACATTGGAGGAAGGTAAACAATCAGTGTTTCTGTACACAGATCATAGGACAGTGGAAAAAGTTAAACAGAAAATGTTTTCTTCAGAGACTGGCTGTAGTGAAGGAATGTAAAATATAGGAGAATGTTTCTCTTCATATGATGAGAGCAAAGAAATTGTGCCAAGCTGTGGGAAATGTGTTTGAGGGTATCGACTTTTCACTGCCAAAAAGCACACACCCACATATCTGTGCACTAGACAGGTGACAAGAAAGTATCCCTGTGATAAAGCTGAGGTTAAGTTAATCCCGGTGATAAACTTGAAGCTAAGGTAAACCAATGCTAACTCAGTTTGAGGCCAAGGTTATCCCAGTGATAACTAAAGTCCAGGTTAAGTGTATTCTAGCAATAACTAAACTTGACAGTACTCTGATGCTGGTCTTCAGGTTTCCTGGAACTTATCAACAACATGCTAACCTCAGGAATGGTGCCGGCACTCTATGCAGATGATGAAAAGGAAGCTATCATTGGACAGGTAATGACAGAGGTTATGTCTTGTGGTATGGAAATATCCTTCGCCGTGCTCATCCAAATATATGAATTCTTGCACAGCTGGCTGAGCTGTTCTTACGTTTATGAGAAGTGGTCATAAGACTTGTCCAACGGCCATTTTACGTGTTACATAGAACAGTGTTAGAAGGGCCCAGAGCAGGTTCCCATGACGAGGCCTGTCACAGTTATCCAGTCTTGCAATACTAGAAAGAGGGAGTTTCTGGCCAGAAAAGCAGTGCCTTTTAACTGAAATAATCACACGTAAGAATCAGGCTGATCACATGATGGCCAAATTTTGAAAGTTGGAAAACCCTAAACTGAAGGGACTCCATCATTGCTGACTTCTCCAGACACTTCTGGGCTGGTATACCCCTAAGCCTCGGTAAAGTAAGTTATTTCAATTTTTTTTAAAAATCAGTGTTTTCCTGTTGAAGAAATCAGATTCTTTATTCTGTTAAAGCTAAAGATTTTAATTTAGTAGTATTTCATGGATTGTTGTTTACATTCTTGGTTATATAAAGAACAGTGTGCTGTTTAGGTGCGTAATGAGGCCATGGCAGCCGGTTGTCCTCATGCTCGTGAGAGCATCTGGCAGTTCTTTGTCAATAAATGTGCCAACAACCTGCACATTGTTCTGGCCATGTCTCCTGTGGGCGACACACTTCGCACCCGGTGTAGAAACTTCCCAGGTCTGTAAGAATGTTGAACAAATCCAACAGAACTAATATCTTAGCATGCAGTGTGAGCCTGTGCAGTTGAAACCTGCCAAATGAACTGGAAGACTGGATGGTGTCTTTAAAACCAAGATATTTAGAGAGGAAAAAACCATGCAAATAGGTCAATTATAAAATTCTGACATACACTTATTTAAAGCTTCTTTGATGAGGCGCATCACTTACAGTAGGAATATATAATGTTAAAAGATTGTGTAATTTCCTGCCTTCTCCAATGTGGCTATGACTGATCGTGTGTTCCTTTCATCCAGGAACTGTGAACAACACCAGCATCGATTGGTTTTTCCCCTGGCCAGAGCAGGCCTTGTACGCTGTAGCCAGCGTCTTCATTTCTCCTGATGTGAGCACTGCATATTTTCTTGCAAAAGCACAACATGTGCACATAGATCAAATCAGTCAGTGTATCAAGAAGGGAAGTGTGTGTGAGGGGTTGTGTAAGAGTGTGGAGGAGGAGAGGTTCCGCAAACGCGTGTAGTAGCAAGTAAACTGACTAAGCTGGTGCATTCATGGTGACACGTTTTTTTCTGTGCAATGTTTGTAGAACACCTTGATACCAGAAGCTAAAAGAGAGGACATTGTAAGTCACATTGTCCTGGTGCACCAGAGTGTTGGCGTCTACAGCAAGAAGTTCTTGCAAAGACTTCGCCGCAGCAACTATGTCACACCCAAAAATTACCTGGATTTCATCAACTCCTACCTGAAGCTCTTGGACGAAAAGGACAAGTACATTCAGGCACAGGTAAATCCCAGTTTAGAATACACCTTCATGGTAAAATTGGTTCAAGCACTTTGATACAGACTAGGAGAGGCCACGGACATTGCTTTGTTCTTTGCCACATTGAGATTGCATTCCTTATTTCATCTTTTGCAGTGTGACCGTCTGGCAGGGGGCTTGCAGAAGATAGCAGATGCCAGTGAGATGTTGGCTGTGTTGAATGAGAGGCTGGCTGTGCAGAAAGTGGCTGTCACAGAGAAGACGGCGGCCTGCGAAGCTCTGCTGGAAGAGATAGCCAGCGGTACCAAGCAGGCTTCTGAGAAGAAAGTAGTCGCTGAGGCTAAAGGCAAAGAGATTGAAGAGCAGAGTGCTGTTATCAGCGTGGAGAAGGTGAGTGATGTCCAGCTGGTCTAATATTTTAATCTGACAAGGATGAAAACGTGTTCGTGTTTTACATCGGGCAACTTGATCCTCAAGACAGTAAGAATGTGAAAAGCAATACAACCGAATGTGTTTATTGATGATGAGTTCATGAGTAGACCTGTGCAGTAGGTGCACAGAGAAGCACAAGATTTTCTAAGATTCAACTTTCAATTTTTTATTAAAAACCAGAAAGAAGCAGAGGATGCCTTGGCTGACGCGCTTCCAGCGCTAGAGGCTGCTCGACTTGCCCTTGACGACCTAGACAGGTCCGATGTCACAGAAATCAGGTAATCTACTGCACGATTTATCTTTCTTTTTTTTTTGCATCTAATCTGATAAATACTCTGTTTTTTCATCCCCTCATTTTTACTGTTAATGCAAAGAAAAAGTTGGTAAAGGTCCTATGAGGAGTTTGTGAATGTTTGTGTCAAGGTCATTTGCTAAGCCTCCAAAAGCCGTCCAGACAGTCTGTGAGTGTATCGTGGTCATGAGGGGAATCCGTGATGTGTCCTGGAAGTCAGCCAAGGGTATGATGTCAGAGGCCAACTTCCTCAAGTCACTGACAGAGATGGATGTCGACAATATCAGTCAGAAACAGACTCAAGCTGTCAAGGGTGAGTTAGCTCCCCTGTTTCCGGATTCAGTTTAGCAGCTTTTACTCACAATAATATCATTACTATTATTATCGTTCTGCTAATTTATTTGCGCAAGGAATTTTATCTCTCATATGCTTTTGGAACAGTGGAATATGCCAGTTTGATGTAGAGTTTGGGCAAAGGGTACATGAAGCTATTTAAAAGGTTTAATTCTTGTCCTTGGGTCCTGACAGCCCTTCTCAAAGACATTGACATGAGCCCTGATGAAATGAAAGCCATCAGCAGCGCTGGGGCCGGCCTGCTCAAGTTTGTGGAGGCTGTGATGGGCTACTGCGCCGTGGCTCGAGAGATCAAACCCAAGAGAGAGAAGGTGGGTGCATCCTGTATGCTGGACAGGGTTCACAGTTAAGGTCTAAGTGGGAGAAATTAATGCAAATATATTTCAGTGCTCTTTCAGTAACTGTCATACTTGTGTCGTAAATGGTTTAATTCAGCAAGGCTAGTGGAGTAACTGGTATTGCATGACCAAAAAAAGATCTGTGCTGCTTTTTTCTTTGCATCACTTGAGATAAAATGGTCATGCCTGTTACTGACGCTGAAAGGGAGATTATTATTAACTTCTCTGGGCAAAGCAGACAAACTCCATGGCAGATAGAACATTGTGTGTATGACCCCGTCAGACAGAAAACACTGTGATCTGCATTGACAGAACTCTCAGTGTGTGCACATATAGTCAATCCATGAAAATGCTAAAGTCCAAGTAGACAAAACATCCAGGGAGCAGGGTCAGGGAGATTTTTTTTAAAGAAATTATTTATTTTTATGATGCTTTCTCCAGTTGGACCCTTCACACTGAATGTCTATCTGTCTTGACCTAACATGTGTAATATGTACACACCAGCAGTGAGTTAGCATGCTAATGTGTACGTCGTCTTACAAAAATAATTTTCGGTTCGGGCTAGAGGTTAGCGCTGCATGCACACAGATTCTCTCCTGGCTGACTAAAGGAATAAGAAAACAAAGATAAAACGGATCCAATCCTTTTAATCAATTATCTGACTAACCGTCTAACTAAACCCAGAACAGAAAAAGGGAATTTAAAATAAAAAGAAAGGGAAGAAAGGAGAAAAGGGGTTCACTTACAAGGGTCACAGTTAACAGAAGGAAAAGGTGCGAAGGAAGGAACAAGAACCCAAGGGAGGAGGGAAAAAGGTGGCCTGAAACAAAGACCAACCTGACAAATGAATTACAGGTCCCGACATAAGCAGTATACAAACTAGTGCTCCAAAATTCCTGAGGCAATTTACAGCTAGATGCCCCCAATACAATATGCAACCACCATAATGGGGAACAGACCCCATATAGCGACCACGTGGTGGCCAAGATGATGGCACTCTAGCGCCTCAACACGTGTGCGGTACAAGCAAACAGAAATCCAACAAAATCTACATCATCCCCAGCCCATCCTGATCTATATTCTATTTCCCATACAGATTACAAAGTGAACTTTCTCATGGGGACAATATTTTATACATCCCCCCACTGCATGCACTGCAGGGGAAAACATAATCCAATTCATAACCGCATCAACACAACTTTGCCATCATTTATGACAGTGCGGTATACACAGGGATTGTTCTTAAACAAGTTCGTACATCAAATGCAAAGTACATAAATGCATTGTACCACATACCTTGTACAAACGAAGACACACCAGAGACAGGACCTCTGCTCCCCTTGCAAACCAGGGCCTAAACTGAAAGAGGGACATAGTTCCTGCAAACAAGTGGATCCGCGATTCTTCCACGCTATCGCGCAATAGCGTAACTCGGTCGCACCGATAAATTCACTGGGAAAACAACTCTGCCTCTCACTTCGGCCACACTACAAGGGTACACATTTCCCCCAAATACAAACTGAGGGGGTTTTTAATACACAAAAAGACTTGTCCCCAGACAAAGGTTTATTTGTCTGAGGGACTACATTTTGTCCTACTAGACTGGTATCTCCCCAAGCTAGAAAAGCCGCAAGGGGAAATAAATCTGGTAACCTCGAGGGGGTTACACATGCTGTGGGATTTTTTTTCTGGCCACACTATATACACAGTGAGTTTTGTTCACCATACGTTTTGTCCTCTGTGCCTTTTCTGGAAATGTTTGTAATACTTTCATACGATAGTATCACTGGAAATGAAATTTAACAGCACAAGCATTGCTTCTACATTTTTGATGACAACTATATTTACTGCATAATTTATAAATAAGAAGGAAAAAGAGAAACATTATTCAAGAAAAGTAATTGTGTTCATTTTTCCTTCCACCTCAAACAGGTTGCCAAACTGGAGAGGACGTTTCATCAAGCAAAGCGTGACCTTGACAAAATCAACAAAGAGATCTCAGCCTTGGAGGCAGAGTTGCAGGACCTGAACAAGAAGTATGAAGAGGCAATGGCCGAGCGCCAGGCACTGGAAGAGGAGGCCAGGATAATGGAGCGGCGCCTCATTGCTGCTGACAAGCTCATTTCAGGCCTGGGCTCAGAAAATGTCCGGTAGGTGGATGATAGTCATCTAATTCTTCTTCAAAGTTGCACCAAATGACTTCAGCACTGGTAGGCAATTTTTGCCATTTTTTAGACTTGGATGCATTTTCAGCAGCATAGGCATCTAATCCTTACTTTAAGGTGGTGTTGGGTGTGGCACCACTTGTGCATTCAGTAGTTTACTGTGCAACATCCTGCTGACCCTACAGTCGTCATTCTGAAACTGGATTCCATGGTGTTTGGATGCATTGGATTCTTATGTATATAACTGTTTTTAAAGTGAAGTACTTGAAGTTACTAAAGGGCTGGACATTTTCAGCTGGAGCAATGACCTGGAGGAACTGAAGAAAGCTCGAGTTCGGTTGCTAGGCGACTGTCTGGTGAGCTCTGCTTTCTTGAGCTACGTGGGTGCCTTCAGCTGGGAATTTCGCAATGACCTCGTGTACCAGGACTGGGTCAACGATTTGAGGAAACGGGAAGTGCCTTTGTCTGACCCCTTCCGCATTGAAAACCTTCTGACCAACGATGTGGAGATAAGCAAGTACGTTGTGCAGGCAACGGGAATCTGTTTTCTGACTTAATAACTCATTATTGTCTGGAAAATATCCAGAAAAAGTTGCATGACAGTAGGTGCATGGGTGAAGGTGTTAAATATTTACTTCATTGGACAGAAAACCAATATAGCAAGCTCTAGTAAATGTTTTGTAGAGCTCTGAATTCCTTCATTCATTTGAGAAACAAAAGGTTAACAGAAGTCTTGGTGGTGTGGCTGGCTAGTCTATAATCATCTGAATTAGAGAGGTATGAAAGGAGATGATAATGTTAATCTTTAATTAAATGCCCAATTAATTACCTGGTTCCTTTCAGGTGGACCTCAGAAGGACTGCCACCTGATGAGTTGTCAATCCAAAACGGCATTCTGACAACGCGGGCATCACGCTTCCCGCTGTGTATTGATCCTCAGCAGCAAGCCCTGAAGTGGATCAAGAGCAAGGAAGAGCACAACAATCTCAAGGTAGGGTCTTGCAAAGGACTGTTGTTTTCTGTCCTTTGTCCTTATTTATCAATGGCTGTTTTCTTCCTATGTACCTTTCAGGCTTATGCAGTGGGAGAACTGACTCAGTATTATTAGACATTGCAGGTCAAGAATTGTAAGTGTTGTTAGATGTTGCAGATAGAGAGCTCAGTTAGTACTGTTTGATGTTGCAGATGGTAGAATTTTGAATGAACTTTCATATATTTTTTTGTTTTTGTCTGTGGAAACAGGTGTGCACATTCAACGATCCTGATTTCCTTAAGCAGTTGGAGCTAGCCATCAAGTATGGGTTCCCATTCCTGTTCCAAGATGTCGATGAATATATTGATCCAGTGATTGACAATGTGCTGGAAAAGAATATAAAAGGTTAGTAGACACTTTCCCTCCCTTCACCATCCTATTTTCTTTTCTGTGTTCTTTTGACTAGATGACTGTTCATGACTGAGGATCATTTCTTGAAGTTTTGTCTTTTAATCCTGCTGTTAAAAAATGGAATTTATGTTGTAAAGATTAGTTCCATGCACATCCATTGCATGTTGTGTCGCCCTCAGCCAGTGAACTTTTGTGATAAGTTAAATCTTAACTGTAGCAGAGACAGCTGTGTACATCATCCTCTGCTGAAAAATCTCACACTACATCTTCATAACATTCAAACACTCACCCTAGCGCTTACTTCAGGAGACAAAATTTATGCTGCAGGTGGCCAAGGTAGAGAATTTGTAGTGCTTGGTGACAAGGAAGTTGACTTTGACCCCAACTTCCGACTTTACCTGAACACCAAGCTGTCTAACCCCAAGTATGGGCCCAATGTCTTTGGCAAGTCTATGGTGATCAACTATACTGTCACCCTGAAAGTAAGTAGTGCTTCTCTAAGCCAAGCCTCAGAGTTGCATAGACGTTTTTTTCCCTGAACTGACTGCGTTCAGGAGGTAGATAAATCATCAGAGTACTGGAGATAACGAGGAGGGACTTTCCATCAGAAGATTTCTGTATTTTAAAGGTTTCATTTTTGAAAAGATTTCTGTGAGACAAGGTCAGTTCTGTAGCGGTGAAAACGCTGATGCAAACTTGTCTGAATGAATGGTTTGGTGTGTGTAGGGTCTGGAAGATCAGCTGCTCAGCGTCATTGTCAAGTTTGAGAGAAAAGAACTTGAGGAACAGCGAGAGTCACTCATTCAGGAAACCAGGTTGGTTACTACATTGGCCAACAATGGTGTGCATTGCACTTTACCTGCGGTGCCAAACACCACACAATGAAGTACAGTTATAATCCATTCTTTGTTGTGACTTGTAAGCTCAGTCTGTCTACTGATTTCAAAATAAAATGCATCTAAATTCTTTTTTGTTGTTGAACCAAGCTATGGTGTGTTTAGATAACCAAAATGCTTTTCAGTCCATGATGCTTGTTGTTTAGTTAGTTTTCTGTACTAGAGTTCCAAGCCTTGCTCTTGTGATTTCATTTGAAGCCATTGTTGATAAACTGGTTAATTTTTTCTTGAAATTTGCAGTAAAGTCTTATGTGTATGTGCTGCTTGAAGAGTGTTTTACATCTTGGTGCTTGCTCAGTCTGAAATGTTGTGTGGGTGCAGTGTGAACAAGAGATTGCTGAAGGACCTGGAGGACTCGTTGCTGCGAGAGCTGGCCACGTCTCAGGGCAACATGTTGGACAATGTGGAGCTTGTGGCCACTCTGGAGGAGACAAAAACCAAGGCAACAGAGGTGAGTAGATTTATAGCGAGGACACTATAGGTAAGCTTAGCAGGTTGCCACATGTAGTCAGCAGTCTGGCTAACTCTAGAACTCCTGTAGTCCAGGTATTACTATTAGAACATTAGAATAGATATAGTTAGAACTGTGCTGGTGTTCAGATGTTAGAATGTTAGCTTATACATTATTAGAACCCTGCCCCAGAAAGCAGGAGCTGGTGTAAAGCAGATATAGGTTGTATTTCTGCTGTCAAAACAGACCAGTCAGTTTGGCAGACATGTTTGACTGTGTGTTGCAGTTTTAGAATGACATGATTTCTTTATCTTGAACATTGTGGTGTTATGGGCAAGTGGCACAGTTAAAAATTAGGTGTAGAGTGCATACTCAGCACACATAGGTGTTTGAACATGGGTAGGAAAATGTTGTTTGAACCTGATTAGCAGGTAGTTTGGTAAATTACTTTCATTTTTCAGATTATAATGACCTTGCCCTAATGTGTAAATGTGAATATAATTTGCGTCCTTCCTTTGGACATAGTGGTTTAGCATGTAGACTACTCATGAGGTAGCTTGTGTGTACCAGTGTCCGCATGTGAGTGTGTGCTCGTGTGTTGCATTGTGTGTGCATGTCCAGGTGTGTGCACCTTTATTATTTGACTACAAAATCATCGCCATTGGCTGCTTATCATCGCTAACATTGCGATAAGCAGGGCTGAAATCCTCTTCTCCAAATGGTCTGTTCACACCTGTTCTGAATTGTGTACTAAGGTGTATGTCCTGAATTTTGTACTCAGGTGTCTGTCCTGAATTTTGTAGTCAGGTGTCTGTCCTGACTTTTGTAGTCAGGTGTCTGTCCTGACTTTTGTACTCAGGTGTCTGTCCTGAATTGTGTACTAAGGTGTCTGTCCTGTATTGTGTACTCAGGTGTCTGAGAAACTGGCTCTGGGAGCTGCTACTGCTGCTGACATTGAGAAAACACGTGATGGCTACCGTCCAGCTGCTAAGCGCGGAGCCATCTTGTTCTTCGTGCTGGCGGAGATGTCGCTGGTCAACACCATGTACCAGTACTCGCTGGCCTCATACCTGGATGTGTTCCAACACTCCCTGAAGAAGTCCATGCCAGACTCCATTTTGCAGAAAAGACTGCGCAACATTATGGACACACTGACACACAATGTGTATAACTATGGTTGCACAGGTGGGACACACACCAGTTGTTTGTTAACAAGGTCTGAGATCTCAAAATCTCATCAAATAACTCGTTTCCCTTTGTGAGAGTCTTCAAACATGAAGCACCTCACCTGAGTACAAAGGGAAGTTGTAACCATTTTGTTGTTGAAGCATATGATATGCCTTTTTTACTTACACACTTCTCTTGGCCTTTAGCCATGATGGTGACAACTTCAGATATACTTTGATAACCTGCAGAGTTTGACTCTGCCCGTGACCAGGTAAAAGGGCTCATGTATAAAGGCTGGTATCTCACAGCTAACAAGGTGGGATTACCAAGATTTTTGGAAATTTATCAATTTGTTGCAAATAAATCTTCGGCATTTACAAAGAACACTCTGAACTCTTGAAAGGCTTTATTAATACTATGAAAGGAAAAGGAGACGAACGTTGGAAAGGGTGAGAGAAAGATAAACACTATGTGTCATTTGGCAGGTATCTTTGAGAAGCATAAGCTGCTGTTCTCATTCCAAATCACAATCAAACTGGAGCAAGACCAGAGCAAAGTGAAACAAGATGAACTGGACTTCTTCATCAAGGTCAGTGTTGTTACTGCTGGCTGTAATGTCATGAACCTTGTAGTGTGCCCTTGACATTATAATGTACCTTTTACATGTTACAGACTGGCTCATATTGCTTTTGCCCCTTCTTCACAGTTTTTGCAGAACAGACATTCCTTTTGTGGTCTGCTGGTAGTGATTGTGATTCTGTGTTGGGTGTGGGATAGATGAGACACCAGAACTGGAGAAAATTACATGTATTCATGATTAGGTTTCAAAGGATTGAAAAGGCCAGAGAAGGCAGCAGTTTGAAAAGTTTACAATGTAGAAGTGTGAGTAGGCAGTACTTGAGAAGTTTTAAAATAGGGAAGTCTGGATAGGCAGTACCTTGGAAGGTTTACAGTATGGAAGCAATAGCATAGATTGGCAGCTGGAAACATATTTGTCATCCTTCTTTGGTGTGCCAGGAAAACATAGTTTGAGAAATCTTCAAGCTGGCCAAAAAAATGCACGAAACCAGATGCTCACTTCCCATCTTTTTTCTGTTTTCCTTCTTCCCAAACCCTTAATTATTTACTGCTGGTGGCTCTTGGATGTATACACCAGACTGAAATAGGGTTAGAAATGTTCAACAACATTGATTGATATGTAATAAATTCTTAGGGTATATATCAAGTCCAGCTCTCCGTGGATTTGAAACATGTTCTTTTATGTTTGCAAAGGAGGTCCACTCGCATTGTCAATATTCTTGATGTTTCTATGCAAGCTTTTATTTCACAAACACTGATTCTGTGTTGTTCTTGCAGGGAAACATTGCACTAGAGAAGAGCAAGAGACGCAAGCCATTTAGCTGGATTCCTGATGAGGGGTGGGAGGACTGCAGCCGTTTGACAGCAGAATATTCTGGTGCATTTGGCTCTCTGTTGGATGACATTGAACGAAATGAGAAAGCATGGAAAGGGGTAAGGGACCTCCACCTATGGCTGCTAAACGTAAACAGAAGAGTTAACAAGAGTCAACACAGGAAGGATTTTGCTGTTCAATCTTAGCGTTTTACTACATAAAGTTGACTGTCTTTCATATTTCCATTATTTCCATTGTGCTGTTTTTCTTTTGGAGTGAAATAATTAGCATACGTTAATGTTAATATTGTGAAGAACCAGGGATTCCTGTAAAACTGAGCTCATCAGAGAGAATATCTGTGTTAATGTTAACATAGTAATCCCTTCTTCTTTTATGCCAGGGTGAACTAAATTTTGCATTGCAGTGAATAGCAGTCAGTTGCAGCTATAAGACAGAGTGGTTTACTTTGATCTGTGATCGTTAGTAGAATAATTTCTGGCAGGTGTTGAATGGTGAAGATCACCACACATTCACTGCTCTTTGTTTTATGTCTTTCCTTTTTTGTCTGTCCTCAATTCTTGTCCAGACAAAGGGGCAGTGCCTGGAAATGTCAACTGTTTCTGTGTTTGTCCCAGCTTGGTAAAGATTATGTTTTTCTTGCTGTCTTATTCTTACTTTGTCTAAAAATGATTGAACATTGTGACCTTTGATAATGATGTTTCCTTACTATTCATAAGCTGTAGGCTGTGAGTGTGGTGTTGACTTCAGTTTTGAAAATCTCATTTTCCTGTATGCTTTACAGTGGTTTGACCATGACACGCCAGAGTCACAGCCCTTCCCCATGCAGTACAATGAGAGCCTGTCTCACTTCCAACGTCTCATGCTGCTGAGATGCTTCCGTGTGGACCGCATTTACCGTGCAGTCATGGAGTATGTGACCAACATCATGGGCGAGAAGTATGTCACCCCACCCATAATCAGTTTTGAGTCTGTGTTTGACCAGAGCACCCCCACTTCTCCCATCGTCTTCATCCTCAGCCCAGGCTCTGACCCGGCCTCTGACCTGATGAAGCTGGCTGAGCGTATTGAGTTTGGCAGCAACAAGCTCAAGTTTTTATCCATGGGTCAAGGGCAGGAGAAGGTGAGTGATCAGCATTACTTCAGTAATGTGAGGAATACTTTTCAAAGACAGGAAATAGAATAATGTCCAAAAATAGGAAATGGTTTGGTAAGAATGTTATGTAAACTAAGAAATTATTTTGGAGCAAAACCTAAGCAAGAAATGCTTTAATTCCTAATGTAACTCACCTGCTGGGATAGCTCTTGCAGTCTGTTCACAGAACCAGACATGTGATACAATTACTGGGGGTGGTCGAGGGGCAATGTGAACAGCTCAACCAGATTCATTCCATTGTTTGAACATTACACTAGAGCCGTAAAAGGAGGAACAGGACCCCAGGATATGCTCAAAACAAAGGCAAAACCCAGCCAATTTAAAAATGTATATAAAATAGCAAAAGCTGAAGAGCACATTTGTTCAATGTGTGTGCAATCATTGCTTTAATCTTCTAATAACAAGATCCTCATGGAAAAAATTAAACTATAAGTTCACCAACTGTGCAAGCCAGACCAGTAGAGAGGGATGTTGTCTGACTCTACTTGTTTCGCCTCGCATTGACAAACTACCCTCCAAAACTGGCCCACAGGAAAAGAACTCAGTGCAGTGGTACCATCCACCATCATCCCTGAAAGTGGGATCTAAAAAAAAACAAGGCTTTACAAATACATAGCCTACACAAACACCTGTATTATCCCAGTCTAACCAAACCAATGATAAACTATCCACACTAGTTTTTTTCGCCCAGTGGACTATTTTTTCGCTCACACACAAGTGAACCTTACACCCATGTATGCTGCCTAAGTGCAAGAACTCGGTCTGCAGCCATGGAATAACTTACCTTTGCTCTCTGCATACGCTATTTCAGCCATTACAGCCTTTCTTTTTCCCATAAAACTGGCAATTTATCATTAACCCATCACCAAGGGGATTGAACTAAGACTGAAGAGAAATGTTAAACTACTTAAATGCACATAGATCAGTTCTTTAAAAATAATTGTCTATGTGTATGTATTTTTACAAGGATGTACAATGGGTTTTTTTTTTTGTTTTTTTTTTTGTTTTTTTTTGACGAACAGGTTGCGCTCCAGCTACTAGAGACAGCCGTTGCTCGAGGTCAGTGGCTGATGTTACAGAACTGCCACCTGCTGGTGCGCTGGCTTCGGGAACTTGAGAAGCAGCTTGAGAAACTGGTGAAACCTCATCCAGACTTCCGTCTGTGGCTCACAACTGAACCGACACCCAATTTCCCAATTGGCATTCTGCAGCGCTCCTTAAAGGTAAGGCAAGCAGCGAAAGACTGTCTTCACTGCAAGAAAGCATGCCTTTACGTGGGAAACAAAACCTCCCATTTTTTGTATGTTTTTGTAGTATGATATCCCATTAAATCATGATGTGCATTGACCTCAACTTGCATGGTGGGATAACTCTGGTGGGATTCCCTCCCCTGCAGGTGGTGACTGAGCCGCCCAATGGTCTGAAGCTGAACCTCCGGAGCACCTACCACAAAATTCCAGCCACAGCATTGGCTGAATGTGCGCATGAAGCTTTCCCATCTCTTGTCTTCGTCCTGGGCTTCTTCCATGCTGTTGTACAGGAGCGGCGCAAGTACGGCAAGATCGGCTGGAACGTGTCCTATGACTTCAATGAGTCTGACTTCCGTGTGTGCATGCAGATCCTCAACACTTACCTGAGCAAGGCCATGGAGCAAGCAGACACCAAGATTCCTTGGAGCAGCCTCAAGTACCTGATTGGAGAGGTCGGATATATTCATAATAGCTGCTTTTAACCTGAATAGTCTTGTCTCTCATTCATTTTTGCTCTTAACGTTCCATTGGTATTTAGGGAAAATCATTTTACTTTTCATAATTCCTTTGCAAAACTTGTTTCCTATTTTTGTCGGCATCTTGGGTCCAAAACTGTCACTCTGAAGCCAGACTTGGAATAAGTCTGGTAAAGCAAAGACCAGTCACCCTGCCTGCAATTTGTGCAAAACAAATTCATTTACTTTCATCGTTACTTCTGTGCGATCATGAATTTTCACTACAGTGTCAGAGAAAACAATATGTGGAGCAAGATTATCAAGAGAAACCTTAATTCTATAATGTTATGCTGGTGGTTGACCCATTACATTCATTCAATTTACTCAGATCCTTTGGGCCAGCTTTAGTGTATATGGTATAAGCTTTGCAAGAGTTTAAATTGTCAAGCAGTGCTATTGATGGCTTTTGTGCAAACATTGCGACAATGGCAACTGTGACCATTACTGCAATGTGTGCAGGTGATGTACGGAGGTCGTGCAATTGACGACTTTGACCGTCGCATCTTAAGGACCTACATGAACGAGTACATGGGCGATTTTATCTTTGACACCTTCCAACCTTTCCACTTCTACTATGATGACACTGTCGACTACCACATCCCACCGGACGGTCCACGAGACAACTATGTCGGTTAGTTTAAGTTTTGCTTTGATTAGGAAACCACAGAAAGAGATGAAGCGATGTTTGACATCAGACATACCAAATATTGATGCAGTTGTAGTTGTAGAGTTCTCGGTCTCCGAAAGTCAGCTGTCAATGCCTAGCCTGGTTTTTCTTTTAAATTGAGACCTTTACTTGGTTTTGCACCTGGGTGGCTGGTTGTGCAGCTCAACCCAATAGAGTTGTCTGAGAAAAAAAATCTGACGCTGATCCTCTGATTTTAATGTTGCTGCAGACTACATTGAAACATTGCCACTGGCTAACACCCCTGAGGTGTTTGGGCTCCACCCGAATGCGGAGATCGGCTACTACACTCAGGCTGCACGTGACATGTGGAACCATCTGGTTGAACTCCAGCCTCAGACAGGAGACAGTGGGGCAGGTGTTAGCAGGGAGGAGTTTATTGACAAGGTGACTGCTGCAAGAAAATATAGACATAACTATTTCATGACAGAGAACATATACAAGTGTGAATGAGGCCTGTGATTTAAAAAAATCTTATGTGATTTCTCATATCATGTTTTTAGCGTTTTTTTAATTACAAAACCTCAATTTTAATAAAAGCATCTTTCTGAACACCAGATTGCAACTGATGTGCTGAACAAGCTGCCTGTAGAATTCGAACTTGATAAGATTCGAAAGAAGTATGGCTTGGATGTTTCGCCAACAACAGTTGTGCTTCTGCAGGAGTTGGAACGTTTTAATGCACTTATCGGCCGAATGCGGAAGTCACTGGCAACATTGAAGCGAGTATGTACCTCCATGAATTGTAACATTTTATCATCGTCCAAAAGAGCACTGTGGAATAAAGGTATTCATATTTGGTCACACCAAGTTGTGGAGAGGTCTGAACTGGCTATGTTTGGCCACCAAAAGTAGATAAAATGTATGGAATGGTCAGAGTTTGGTCACTGGCATTTGTGAAAGAACATAGAACCATGGTTTGTGGCAGTAGGAAGCTTTTGGAAATTTTGATATTTCAGTCCTTGAACAGAGTTGTGCAGGCAAAAAACAATTCTGTTACTTCCTGTATACTTTAAATTCAAAGAGATTTCACTCAGAATGCCTGGAAACAAGTGGCAGGCAGCTTCCACAAATTATTACAGTCATTGAGCTTTTTTTAAAACCTGCTTGTGAAATGTGGATGTGTTATGACAGTGATATGGTGCTAAACACGTGCCTCTGGTTGGCTGCAGGCGCTGGCAGGTGAGGTGGGCATGAGTAGTGAGCTGGATGACGTAGCCCGATCATTGTTCAACGGTATCATCCCTGGCATATGGCGGCGCCTGGCTCCAGACACCCTGAAGTCGCTGGCAAACTGGATGATCCATTTTGAGAAGCGCTTCAACCAGTACAACAGCTGGGTAAGCTACATTCATTGTGCTGGACTTGCAGCATCAAATCCAGTAAAACAAAAAGAGTGATAATGCAATAATGTAACTGGCTGGAACAAAGATTTCTGCAGCTTCTCATCAGTGAGACAAAAATCCTCGTCTGATTCTGTTGTAACAACATGATATCATGTTTTCATTGCAAACAGCTAGACTAGTTTTTAACACTGTCTTCATACCACTTAGCTGAGGCATATGGACCTGGCATGAAGAAAAAAAGCAGTCAAACGTTTTGATTAGATTTGACTAGGCAGCAGCAGGTTGACATTCTTCTTTGAGTGTCTGTGCTGAAGAGATGCAGCATGACAAGTGAAGCACATTGTCTGGTGCCTTGTCGTCAGGTGAATGAAGGAGAGCCTCCGGTGATGTGGCTGTCAGGCTTGCACATTCCAGAATCCTACCTGACAGCCCTCGTGCAGGCCACTTGTCGTAAGAATGGCTGGCCCCTGGACAAATCCACCCTGTACACTTCTGTAACACAATATGTGTCAGCTGAAGATGTCACAGAGAGAACATCTCAAGGTAATTTCAGAATTCATTTGTGCCAAAAATTCAGAGTTGCGATTCCATGTAGTTGCTCTGGCTGTGATCTTGTTTTGCAGTATTTTAGTGCTCATATCACCAGTGAAAAGTTATCAGTATTTCCATCCCCAGCCAGACAGTGCTCAGTTTTTTATTTGTACACCACTTGTGTTTGCATCACTGATGAACGTATTGCTTTTTGCAAGCAAAACCTAGTGCCCCTTTACAGAACAGAAAAAGATTGCTTCAGAACATTGTATATCAAACATTCATGATATACTGTTATGAGGGACTGTAATTACAGTCATGTCACAGAAAGCTGTGATTTTGCTATATTTGGATGTTTTCTGTTTACATCAGGCTGCTTTGTGCATGGACTGTATCTGGAGGGAGCTGGCTGGGATGTGAAGCAGACATGTCTGATTCGGCAGAAGCCCAAGCAGCTGATTCAGGAGTTGCCAGTTCTGAAAATTATCCCTATTGAGGCCCACCGCCTCAAACTACAGGTATTTCAAGAAAGTTTTTTAGAAAAATGAGAAGTTATGATTCCTGTGACTTTTTGCATCTGATTCCAACCATTGCTGATGCTGACAACAGTATATAGTGATGATGGTGAATCACAGTGGGTTAATAAATGGGTGAGTGGATGATGGTAGTGACTGATGGTGGTGACTGTAGTGATGATGGTGATGATAAAGGTGCATGAGATTTTGTGCTAGATTATTCTACTCTATGGGAGAGTTTCTGACAGTTTCAGAGTAAAATGTATTTTTAAAGCAAGCAGTTCACATCTCTTTTATAGAAAACTTAAACCTGTTTTATTAAAAAAATTGCTTTTTTTCCCCCATTGAACACAGAATACCTTCCGCACACCAGTGTATGTGACATCACAGCGGCGTAACGCCATGGGCGTGGGTTTGGTGTTTGAGGCTGACCTGGCCACTACAGAGCACATCAGCCACTGGGTCCTACAGGGAGTTTGTCTCATTCTCAACACAGACTGAGTTTGAAAGGATGGCTGAGTGGTGCTCAGTGCATACCAAGTGTGGATAAACACCTGAATTAGTAATGCTTATCACATACACCATAAACAGACATGGATGAACAGTTGCAAAGCCTTAACCAAAGTGGGTGGGTAGGATATTTCAATTCCAAGATGTGAGACATTGTCAGCCATGGTCTCATCCCCTCCTCCAGGATGTGAGACATTGTCAGCCATGGTATCATCCCCTCCTCCAGGATGTGAGACATTGTCAGCCTTGGTCTCATCCCGTCCTCCAGGATGTGAGACATTGTCAGCCATGGTCTCATCCCCTCCTCCAGGATGTGAGACATTGTCAGCCTTGGTCTCATCCCGTCCTCACACTTGACTAGGATCTACTTTGTAATGGGCTTTTAAAGAGAAATGGTGTCTGTACCATATGACTCTTTGGGACTGTTATCAACTGGACGATAAAGACACTATTTTATAGCGTGTTCAACTTTTCTCATCCTGTACAGCTGTGCCATCAGACTTCTTGATAAATTAAAAGCTTTTATGTGTGATGTTACCAAGTTGGACCGTCTTATGAGGGTTGTACAAAATGGCAGTATTAATGGCAACTGATCGTCACAATATACAAAGGCATCCACATATTCACATGCACACACAAATTTCTCAGGATAATACCAACAGTTTGACTTCTCATGGATATTAATTACCCTGTACAGAATAAGATTATTGGATGAAATGCTTGTTGTGAAATTCACTGAGTTTCTTATTTGCCTAGCAGCATTATCCATGTGATGTCTAGAAAATTGTATGCAGTGAATTTGCTTTGAGCAAGGTTTTATTTCTCAGTGAACAAATGCAATAGCGTTTCCCTTTGTACATTCTTCTTGTAAATTGTGCCACGAAGTGATGAAGATATCCTTTATACCTGTGCTGTGGAAATTTTTTGTATGTTACTGCTGTGATACATCTCCAGGCTAGAAAAGTCACATTTAATTTTGCTCAGTTTGAGAAAAGATTAGTTCATAAACTGCGATATAATTATTTGAAGACACTGTTTTAGAGAATTCTACTGTTCACAGAAGGAAATTGTTTAAATTCTTTTAGAATTATTGCACCAGTATGGTGCCAGATTTTTTTTAATGGTTTATTCAGTGCACAGACAGAAAAATCCAGTTTCTGTTCTGCACCGTGTGGACTTGGACCAAGCATTTGTGATTATGCTTTTGTGCATGCATTTTATACAGACCATGAAGTCTTACTTAGAGCATATATGTTGAAAATGTTTATTCAAGTCGGTGTCATTTTTTTATTCGCTCATGTGGGTTCCTATGTTGGGAATACTTGCCAATCATTTTATTTTTAGTCATGGTTTCTGATTGGATGCTGGAGTGTCTGAGGAAAGAAAAAAATTCTTGTGGTATGTAGTGAGGATGCACAGTGACAAAGAAAAGAAATATTTTGAAAAAAATGGAAAGAATAGCAATGTACAAAAGAATAAATATTTATGAACTAAAAATTTGGGTTGTTAAAAGCTGTAAGCTTGGAAGGATGATAAATTTGCCTGAATATGTGCATTTTTATAGTTGTAAATGTGATAGATTTATTTGAATCCACACACTGAGAACTGAAAAAGGAAATGGTTAATGAGCCTGTTAGAGTAACTGTTATAAATTCTGATAAGTTGCCTCTGTGTCACTGTCATCTTTGTCAACAAAAAGGGATGTGCATCTAGAAAACCTCAACGTACAATAGAAAATTTGTACAAGCATTAATGTGTATATTTTCTGGGACTAAATTTACACTATTAAAGCTGTCTCTTTTCTGGATTTAAACCCGATTAACTAGGGGTGGGTGGAGACCCAGGCTTTGGAACATATGCCATGAAACTGCTGAATGCAGAATTCTTTTAGCCGCAAGTTAAGACTAAAAGAGTGATTATATAGGTGTGAAGTATAGTATTAACATTTAAGCTCATCTATTTTCTTTTAAAACGTTTATATGACTTAGGTCTTTCCCCGAAAGAAAACTCTTTGGCCATAGTCATAATCCGACATTCTCCGTTGCAGCTGCAAGTAACACAATATACAAGTATGTGCTAGATCGACGTGTTGTTGCTAGATTTAAAATGAGCTTCACCGCTGTGTACGTTGAAATCGCAGGGAACGTCGGCAGACATTTTATTCACATGTATCACGTGACCACACATCGCCTATCTGCTGCTGCCCCAACAATTTTGAAAAGGCAAATTAAACAGATCAAGTTCAAGATATTTGCGCAACTTTAAAAATAGGGCATCAAACTATAAGGATAACTTCATGGTAAGAAATGAAGATAACTTCGATAATTCAGAATGCACTGAATCTTGCCTGTAGCGTGGACCCCACAGCAAGCCTAACAGAAATGACGTCACTGTGCTGTGTTTGGGACGGTTGACCGTCCTTTGAGTGCACTCTGAAACTGTACAAGATGCGACCTTTCGGAGCGATTGCAGATTTTGGGCATGATTAGTACTTTCGTGAGACAGGATGCTTGGAGATTTTGGTGATGAGTTTGCGTACAGCGACCTCCGCCTTGAATGGATCAGAGCTCGGATCTATCAGGGGCTGGACATCGAAGAGGGTCGCGTTTTTAAACAGTTTATGGATCGTAATGATGGAGAGGACGGGATGAAACTGAAGAAATACCTGAACGAGACGCCGGATGAAGAATCTTACAGCGTGGTTTTTCACAAGGTCCTCGAAGAAGAAGAGGAAGAAGTTGAAATAGAAGTCGGTAAGTCCTACGTCTTCGTACGCAACCAGAAAACACAAAAGGCAGTAATGATAGGCTGAATAGTTAAAGATACAAGATGCAATATTCAAGATGCAGGAACACTTTATTATCTAAAGTTAAAGGAGAAATTCACACTCGCGCCAGCTGCCAACAGAATAAGACAAATATTAAGAATAAACCATGCACTATAAATGTATATCTACTATCTGTGGTTATAGTACACACTAGCATTGAACATTGCGTCGAAAATTTGATAAATATTTATAATTAAATGTGCTGTTGGTCAGGATGAACAGATAGAGGTGACAGCCGATGTGTCAATTAATGAGTAGGAGTGCTTAATAATTGCTGCTTGCAGAATGTTAATTCCTTCTATTTTCCTATAGTTCACAAGTTCATTTATTAACTGACTCAATACCGTTCTACCTCAGCTTTCTTTTTCGGGGCCAGTAGCCTAGATTTAAAGAAATAGGATGAAATGTGGACCGAGAAAGGGCTCGCGACTGGGTTTGATGGAACGAGCACATGACATTCTCCAAGCAAAATAATATCTATTTGAAACCTCGATCTATAAATAATACAATCAGTTAATGCTTGCGAACGAGAGATACGCCTAAAAGCGACTACTAATAGGTGTCTAACAAAAACAGCAATAACAATTAATATAGTGAGGTACACTGGGATGGGGGAAGTCCAACGTATTCACCATCCTAAAGGGTATTCTGAGATTCGCTAGCCCTCTGAAATTTCTGTTGTCCCAGGTTGTTTTCTCTTGTTTGTGTGACTACAGCAGTCGGGAAAATGTTTTTAAAGATATCTTAAAATGTAAAAAAGTAAAAACATCGATTGCCTGACGAGCTATAAGGGTCTATGGTTTTAATGGCCCGGCAAGACTTCTAGTGACCTGGAGCCACACATCATCACTGTAATTTCCTATCCTTGTTACAGTCTGCAAATAAAATCCGAATGTGCTTCTCGACAGAAATTGTAGACGAGGAGAAAGAAGAAGAAGAAGGTGACAAAGCAGAAGAAGAACCAACAGAAGCCAAAGAAGACGATAAAACCGAAGAGGACAATGATGATGGGAAGGAAGTTGAAGAGGCACCGCCGAAAGTCAGGACTGTAAAGGTAAAGTTTCAGAGGATCAAATATTGTTTGCTCCAACCCGAAGGGAAAACGTTGGCTGTTAAAGTTATAAAACTATGCGTGAACTGATGTAAAATGTTTTTGTAGTGCCAAGCTGGAAAAGTAGTTATATTAGCGATAAGCACAGATTTTAAGAAAATGCGTACACCGTTAGCACAGCCTGGGCAAAAATGCGTGAGACCCAGATTATTCGCGTGCCATCACAAATGATGTCAGTATTAAAGCTTATTGAATAGTCACACGTTTTAAAGAACATGACTACACGAAACAGGCTAAATCTCGGGAAATAGTTTCGTTTTGGCTAAAAAAAAGAACTATAGTATAACTTAAAAGTGTTGCACAGTGACCTATGTAAGTAGACTATGGCTGGGAAACCAACCAGCACCAAAACTTCTTTTACGTATAAGTATAGGCAGTGTAACGAGAAATGCGTGTGGCTTTTAAAAATGCGTCAAATACGCAAAAAAAGAGCATTAACGCCATCCCTGTTATATATGTTTGTTCATTAATAAGATTTGGTTCTGAGTATTTAACAATGTAAGCACGTAAGATAACTCCAACAAAGGTACTGGCAGCGCTATACATAGCCGGTTAACATAGTTAACGGCTATGTATAGCGCTGCCAGTACCTTTGTTGAGCTAATAGTGTTTTGCCTGTGTGAGACTGAGCGAACGTGTCAGAGTATGAGAATCTTTTCCCTCGGTAGATTTCTCTAGTTATTCGCATTATTTCATAGCGTCGTCATCCCTTGGTGTAGAAACCATTGACCTGTTGCAGTAAAGGTTTTGGTGACGATTGCTCAATTAAATCTACATTTTACGAGATCACCATAAAAGTTTGTCCAATAATTCTGAGAAGTCGAGTCCAAGAAGTTAAGGTACGGCCCGCCACGTCACATATAGTTAGTTACAAGCCTGTCTCCTGTTTTCCATCTTCCTTCTTTTCCCCTAGAATTTCGTTTATTTTTTGTTTCCCCGTGTGTTGCCTTGCAGCAAATTATCACCCAGCGGGTGGCGAGAACGCATATATATATGTACCAGCAACGCCTGCCCGACCACCTGCTTGCCGAGCCTAGCTTCTACTTCATTCGCACCACCCCCGAGGATGTGCCCAAACCTGCTACGAGGGAAGACGCCTGTAGGCTTATGCCATATCACTTCGAGTTTGGCAACCTAAACCAGAACATTCTTCATCACATCCAGATAATTATAGAACAAGTAAGTGAAACGTAAGTGGGACTGGGCTGTAATGATGACATAGTAGAGGGTGTGTATAATTAAGATTTCGATTTCTTTAAATATGGTTTTGGGTGGTGCCTTCATGTTTACAAAATCCAGTAGCTCGCTCTCGCACCTACCCACCCATTCAACCCACCCAGCCATGCTGTCAGTAGGAACAGGTCGAGTGGAGAAAGGTGGGGTGAAGGCAAGGGAAAGAAGAACAGGGAGTAGAGACAAGATCTCAAAATATGTGCTGAAGAGACTTCTGTTCTTGATTTCAGTTATACAGGCCCTTACTTGCCTTCTTCGAAATGAAGAAGGAACCCACGATGGAGTCAATTAGAAAACCATCTCGTGCTGCTCCGAGTAGCACGTCGGATGGGCAGGAACACCACGGAGGCAAGGCGATGTCAAAAAAGAAAAAAGCAAAAAAGGTCCGATCAGTTTGGCAAGGGTTAAGGACAGCTTTCCACTGCCGTCCCCACCCACCCGTATTCTAAAATTAGACAAACTTCACGGATCTCCCTGTCTTTCGGCCCCCCTCCTCCTTTCCATCCGTTTTCTCTTTTCTAGGGAGTTTGCGTCTTTTTAATCATCACTCGCTGATAATATTCCCGAAAGCCTCAGTAAAGACAAGGTTGTGTTAAGGATACGCCACATCAGCTATTTCACAACAGCCTGCTGTATTTAGAACGGACCAAAGCCTCACTGAAGTCTGCGATCTGTCGCGTTTGGCCCCGTCCGTGTGTAACTGAAGGTAGTCAATCAGAGCATTTAGCAAAGCCGGTCTTACACAGTCCAACAAAATGGAACGAAACGGATAAACCGCTACCGTCTACAATGAGACTTTGCCCAGTTTCGGTCGCAAAAGTGCTGGAGTATGGGGATATGGGAGATATGTGGTTTTGCGTCTATGGTATATAATCTGATAAGGAAAAAAAATTGTGAAGTTTAAGTACACTGGTTCCTTATTACCCGGTTCCAATCTGCTGGCTGTCGAACTGTTTGCAACCAGCTTTAATTCGATATGTTGTGGGCGTTGTCATTCCACACCTAGCGTTTCCTCTGTGCTGCCAGGTTGCTGAATATCCAATTGCCTGAATCGGTTGGGTTTGTTCCATGCTAACTTTTTCCACAAACAAGTATTGCAGGGACTAGTAGGAGGGAGGGAGGAGGAAGTAAAGGGTGAATGTCATCGCCACAACAATAGTTATCACAAGCCGAGGCTGTCCTCGGTTTAAACAAATGTTTTATTTCTGTAAACAAAACATAAATCAGAGAAACTTTGAATAGCAGGGCGAGACAACAAGCTAACTTATATAAGCGTGGCACTGACTAAACAAAAATTGAAAATATCGTCCCTCTTCTTCTCTTCCTCTTCGTTATTGTCTTTGAGGAATCAACTGAAAACTTGTTTAATTTAGACTACGCGTCAAGAAATTCAAGGCTGTGTATCATCGTGGAATGCCAGTACACAATCATCTGTTAGTCCTCTCACACCGCGACTACTTTTTGCCGTGATCCTCCCCCTTCGCCCCAGGCGCGCGCACAGAGAGAAAGAATATTACCCCAGGTTCCTCGTTTCGTATAAGCATCTCAATAACTTTGTAAACAACAACAGTGACTCCTGAATCCATTTTGACACAATTATACCAATAGCAAGTTACATTCTCTAACATCGAAGATTCAGAGCAAAATCAATCTGCTATATTACGAATACAATATATCTATATGTGAGAACAAGAATACCGACGGTAGAAACAGCTAAAACAATCACACGGACAGAACCTAGTGGTGCTGAACTCTGCTCATTTCAACTAATTGTTTTTTTTTTCACCTTGCACGCCCAGGATGAGGAAGAAAACGAAACGCGTTCAAAAACGATGTTACGGGACGAGTTTCTGATTAGCATTCTCAAGTTTACCTCCTCTATTGCGCTAACGCTCCGCCAGATGGCGGGCGAGATCAAACTGGAATTCCCGGAAGTTCCTATTCCGATGGACAAGAACGAAATCCTGGCCAACAAGGAGCTGGTGGATATCATCCACAGGATGTGCGAAGGGTGGAGGTACACAATCCAAGTACGTGCTATTATCATGCGTCGTCATGTGTTGTAGTCCCTGAGGCCCTTGTGTGTTATCAACCACTTACAGATTACAATATGTTTTCGTTTATGTCTGTACATCCAAGCGTTAAAAACTTGAAAATGAGTGCAAGCTGTATGTATGTTTAAAGGTATTTCTTAACTGGGCACAGTTTAGTCAATTTGCCTTCGATTAACCGTGATGGTCCAGTGACTATAGCGGCAATGGACAGATGTGAGAGTGAGGCATGGTGGCTTTGTTTCTGTGACCACTCTGTGATGTGATCGATAGCCTCAGACATGAGTCAGGGAGTCAGGTCGATACAGAGATGATTATATTTGTACGATCTCTAGTACACAACCAAGACAGAGTTGAAGAGGTTTTTTTATAATGTGCATCACAAACGCCAATGATGTCACCAAAAAAGACGCTCCGTAAATTCAAGATTCTGGATATAAAAGCTGACCCAGGAAGACTTCGCACAACGCTGTTTTCGGTTTGTCGTGGTCTAACACTGCGCATTTCCGGGAGATTTGCAAGTTTCCCCTTTGCGTAAGCGCAGAATTTTAGCCCTGTTTAAAACGGCAGAGATATTTATGTTGTGCTAGCAGATGCCAGTGTTAGAAGATCTCATTTGAATTGACTTTGACTATTAAAAATGCCGTAGCCGTAGATTTATGAAAATCCACAATCACTTTCAAACCCGTGTGAGCTGGATGTTATTAACTGCCACTCCATCGGTCAGTCCCTCTTTCTTTCTCTCTTTCTCTCTGACGGAGAGACGGTTTAGATTTTCTGTCGTTTTTTTCCGCCATGTAATGAAGCTACATGTGAACCACGTGCTTTGTCCGGGTGAACAGGAAGTGCTGGAGTACCACTCAAAGTCCAATCCGCGCGGTAACGGGCCGCTGGCAGAAATCGATTTCTGGCGAGAACGGAATGCCGTACTCAGCACGCTGATGCTGCAGCTGAACCTGCCCGTTGCGCAGCGCATGCTGGAGGTTCACCGAATAGACGATAACATGTTTGACTACGTCTACATCGAGCTCGTCAACATGTACGGCGAGGCCAGGGATAACGTACGCTTCCTGATGACCGTGGAGAGACATTTCAAAAACGTTGCCCATGGCCTCAACTTTAAAGTGAGTGTTTTCCCTCTCTCTCCCTTCTTTCCAGTCATGATATGGCAGGCCAGAGAAAGGAAGGAAGGAAAGAAAGAAAGAACGGTGTTAAGCCCGTAGTCTTGCTGTTCCTCTGTGGTCTTGGTATTCTTACGTGAGTAAGCGAGACAACGAGAGAGAGGGAGAGAAAGAAAGAATCAGTATGTGCTATGACGGGCTATGCGATTGAGTCTCATTAATTTACCAAAGAAATAGAAGAAACTTTTCTGTGACAAATCTGCTTTGCCTACGGTATATTTGAATATTATGGTTTATAATAGAGAGAGTGAGACCTGTCTGGAATTTTGATCTTGGTTAAACCACAGATAATCGAGTATTTGTGGTTAAACTAAACCATGCGCATGCACTATGTGTGAGTAAGGTGCCATGGTGATAGGATGGTGTGAATGTGTGGGTTCTTCTGTGAGAGTTTTTCTAAGTGCCTATACCCATACACTAGCTTGTAAATGTCGTGTTGTGTGCGCGCGCATGTGTCGTGTGTGTGTGTGTGTGCATGCGCGCATACTGCTGCGCGTGCAGTTCGTGGAGGAGACCCTGCCAGGCATGATGCAGGCCCTGCGCCTGATCTGGAACATCTCGCGCTACTACAACAAGGACGAGCGCATGACACCGCTGATGGAACGAGTGGCATGGGAACTGGCCGAACGGGTCATCAAGGTCATCGACGTGCACGAGATCTTCAAGTAGGAATTCCTCGTGTGCATGAGAGCAGCCAGGGTTTTAGTTTGGTGGGAGCGGGGGACGAGGTTATAAAATACACAGATACACGGAACGTACCTAACGAAATAAATGGCGACTGGTTTGACGGTAAAGGGCGTTAACTTTTTATATGGGTGGCCGCTTATCGAACTTGGAAGCCATTTCACCAAGGGTTAAGCGATTGGAACGTTGTGCCTTTTAAAATTCAGATCTGTATAAGGAAAAATTATGAGAGGTCTTGTCCTACATGCAGTAACCAAGCGTGAAACTCGATGTCAGAAAGGAGCCCGGCTGCTAGAAAAAAGTTCGGTTAGGAATTGTTATAACGGTTACTGTGATTCGAACAGTCTGCCCACGTGCCCCCATCCTGGGTCTGTCTCTTTGTCTTATTCTTTCTCCCCAATAAGTCTTCCCCACTCCACGTACAGCCATCATTCCTACCTACACGAAACTTAAACACGATAGATATACAAGTACCAGTACTTATCTATCTGTAGCAAAGATGCTCGTCTATTTTCTTCCTTGGGATACACGTCCGGCTGCTGCCCCCCTGCTGCACATACTGTGCATGTGTCCGCTGCAGGCTGGAGATTACTGAGATCAAAAAGAAGACGGCTGCTGCCAGAGACGTACTGGACGCGTGGCGCAAGAGCTACCTGGCCACTCGCGCCAAAATCGAGTCGTCGGGCCGCGACCAGCGATGGGAGTTCGACAGGAAGAAGTTGTTTGAGCGCACCGACTACATCGCCATCATCTGTCAGGACCTGTATGATATAGCAGAGGTGAGCCTGTCATCTGCTATACGA
>SMGT01001905.1:51671-67366 GCA_004794575.1 Lanistes nyassanus | reverse complement strand
CCTGTCATCTGCTATACGACCTGTATGATATAGCAGAGGTGAGCCTGTCATCTGCTATACGACCTGTATGATATAGCAGAGGTGAGCCTGTCATCTGCTATACGACCTGTATGATACAGCAGAGGTGAGGCCGTAAATTGCTGATACGCTCAGCAGGGTGGGACGAAGTGCAGGCGCTTGGAGACACTTCAGTGACGTATAACCATAGGCACAAGAGAAAGGCTTCACCGAGGGTAGTTATCAGAACGTGAACTTTCCAATAAAGCTAAAGTCCTCTAGTCCTCGCTCTTTTGACGCCATACCGCATTGGAGGCGTGGAGTGTGAGGACAAAACTAGGCTGTGTGCATATGAAAAATGCTCTCTTGCGAAATATTTCTCGGGAAAGGTCGTGTATATGTTGTGTGGTGCCAGTAGATAGTATAGTCTTTTTATTTAGAAGCAGTAAACTTATCGTCATAATGTTTTTTCCAGATTATGTTAATTATGAGTAGGCCTACACCTGCAGTTTAATAGCTGTTTGGCTACAATGCACTTGATGCTGATGTCAGTGTTAATGACACAAATAAATTACTTCTCTTATGGTAACAATCTTTCTCGTGTAAGCAGCGCACGTGAAGTGCGACAACGACGACCGACAACAACAATGATGATGATGATGATGATGATGATGATGATGATGATGATGATGATGATGATGACTAGGTTCTGGAGGAGTTCTACGGTATTTTTGGCCCTGACATGAAGGCCGTGACAGGAGACGAGGAGGCCATAGAAGATGTTCTGCTGCGCGTCGACAGCCTTGTGGAACCTGTCGAACAGGTGGGTGCGAGTGAGTCTAACAGCTGTGCCTGAACCTCTCTCTCTTTCCTATAACTGACAGCTCAGTCCCTTGTCGTGTTTTGCTCTGGCTGCCTTGCAGACGCTGTGCAATCATTTTTCTGTGACCATCATCGTCCCAATCATCATGCCTCCTACCCCTCCACTTTTTCTCTCTCCCCTAATATTTTTCAAAGAAGCTGTTATTCACACACGGCTCAACGTAGAAGAGCCCACTAGATCTTGTCGCTGACGTCAGCACCATAGCCGAATATCAGTTAACATAAACCAACCAAAACCAAACCAAATACACGTGAACAAATTCCGAAGGGTGGAGCCTACTATATTTCCGACTCACTAGCAGCAGGTAAAAAGGTACTGAACTGATAAGAAACTGACAGCGAATGAGCGTCTGCTGGGTGGTGTGTGAGTTTTGAGGTATGCGTTGGTGTGGGCAGATTAAGTTCAACGTGTTTTCTATTGCGGAGAGAGACAGCTGGAATAGAGTCATGGACAACTTCTATGATGAGGTCAGGCTGATCGAGAGCGAGACCAAGGCTTTCATCGACAAGTCCTTCCAGCACCTGCGCTCGGCAGAGGGCGCCTTCAAGATGCTGCTGAAATTCAAGAACATTCCGTCCAGAAAGGTCGTCGCTGAACTGCTCATGCAGAAGTTCAACGACATCCTGTCGCAGTACATCAAAGAGGTAAAGCGGCCACCGACTAGTCGGATTTGACTAACTGCTCGTTTGACGGTTTTGTGCTTCCTAATGAGTTTCATTTCGATGTAGGAAAGAGGGGAGTTTGTAAATGGCCGACGATGATCTGACAGTAACACGACTGTTGGCGAACACCCCCTGCCCACCTTCCCACCAGGCGAGAAATGCTCTTTTAACGCCGACAAAGTAGCTCGTAGTTTTGCCTGCCAGACTGTCGCAGGGCAGGAAATGTGTTCATCAAGAGGACCAGAGAACCCCCGGGAGGTACTTTTTCTTCCCTACTTTCAAGTGTTGTGTCTTTTACTCCCATTTAAGTTTAAATCTATTTGTCGACTCGTAAATAAATTGAACATCGTTGACTTGCAGCTGGGGGCCACGAACACAGTGTTCTTTGAAGAACACAGGTCACCTCCCCTGTACAAAAATAGACCCCCGTGCGCAGGGTCCATAGGATGGAGCAGATTCCTCTTTCACCGCATCAAGGGTACAATAGTCAGTTTTAATGCTTTGGAAAAGATGATGACTTCCCCGATGGGAAAAGAGGTAAGCTGTAAACTTAGGTCTGGTCCTTTCCTTAGCTACTCTCTGCTTGGTCTCTGTCTCTGAAGGTTAGATTCTGTCATTTGTAGTGCACGTGCGTTCGACACTGTACATCCACGCGCTCTTTTTTGTCCTTTGCATTCGTTGGTCTCGTGTCCCTGCTTTCGTCTCTTTGCGTCTGCTTCTCTCCCTGCTATACCAATCTGCTGTTCTTCCTGCTTTCCTGTTCGTTTGCCGCTCTGCTTTCCTGTATGTTTGCCTCCCTGCTTTCCTGTTTGTTTGCCTCCCTGCTTTCCTGTCTGCCTCCCTGCTTTCCTGTATGTTTGCCTCCCTGCTTTCCTGTTTGTTTGCCTCCCTGCTTTCCTGTCTGCCTCCCTACTTTCCTGTTTGTTTTCCTCCATGTTTTCCTGTTTGTTTGCCTCCCTGTTTTCCCGTTTGTTTGCCTCCCTGCTTTCCTGTCTGTCTGCCTCGCTGCATTTCTGTTTCCCTCCCTGTTTTCCTGTTTGCCTCTCTGCATTTCTGCTTCCCTCCCTGTTTTACTGTCTGGTTGACTCCCTGAATTTCTGTTTTCCTCCCTATTTTTTTGTTCGTTTTTCGCCCTGCTTTCCTTTTTGCCTCCTTGTTTTCCTGGCTGTTTGCCTTCTTGGTTTTCTGTCTGCCTCCCTGCTTTCCTGTTTGTTGCCTCCCCGCCTTCCTTTCTCTTCGTCTGTTTGCCTTTCTGCTTTCCCAGTCTGTTGTCTCTCAGCTTTCCTGCATCTGTCCCTGTCTGCCTCCTTTTCCTATCTGTTGCCTCTCTCTCTTTCCTGTCTGTCTGTCCGTCCTTCTGCCGTGCTTGCAATTTTGTCGTCGACAACAGCGCTTGTGTAATACTGAAAGGGAGTGAGTTATTGGTCCCGCGCGCGTTTGCATGCATGTAAATGGAATAAGAGGAGATGGGAGCGGAAGGAGGAAGGTAGGCTGGAAGCCTGGAGAAAGCGGAAGAGGGAAGGGGAGGGACCTTCTTTGCCAGCAACGTACAAATGTGTCTCAAGCAAAATAGTGGGGACCAGTTGCTTCTTTCTCCAGACGCGAGAAAAGTACCTGACTGTGGCCAAGAACTTGCGAGATTTTGAAGAAAAGACCCACAGCACCTGGAAGCAGAACGTAGAGAGCAAACTACCAATTCTGCTCAAACGTAATCTTCTGGCCAGTGCACCCCAGAAATCGCCCCGGTGGTTGGCAGAATCTGCCCACCCCGCCACCCAGGTGCTGGCCTTCGACCAGTTCAGTCACGTGACCAGTACGTAACTTGGTTACGGTAGTCTCGGAGGGGCTTCCCACCTGTCATTATAATTATGTAACTTTTCTGGCGTGCACTGAAATCTTGTCATATCTTGGTGTGATTCGGTTGTGTTGTGCTCGCCATTTGGCAATTCAAGAATGTGGTGGTGTGCTGTTTGTATGGCGTACAAATCTTTTACAGAAGCGTGGTTATGCACAGCATTGGCAAAGAAATCGAGGCAAAGAGTTCAGGGCTGCAATAGCCGATGGAATAAAAGAGTGTAAAAAAAATCCTCCTCGCCAGAGAAAAGAAAGCGTGGTGCGGAGTGTGAAAGCTGAAAAGGATCGTTAAGAGGATAAAGAACATTTAAAGAACATTTTGCCTTTCACCATGCCCCTTTCCCAAGGAAAAAATAAATCCCCAGCGAGCGCACGTTTTCTCTCAATGATGCTGTTCTTGCAGTCAACCCATGGGAAACTCACTACCATGTGAACTTCGACCCCGAAATTTTCCTCATTATGGAAGAGACGAAATGTATGCAGGAGTTAGGCTTGTCTATCCCGGGGATGGCGCACAGCGTGGCACTTCAGGTACTGTCTTGCTCTCCTGCTTCTGGTTAATTTGCATGCGTGCTTGGCGTCGTATTTTGAGTTCGTTTTTTGCGTACAGACGTGGTATTATATACCTGAGTCGAAGAAGTGAGAACAGATGTGGTCTGACCAGCTTTTGGAATGGCTTCCTTAAGATCGACGTTTTGTTCAAACTAAAATTAGTTTTATTTTCAACTTATTTTTTTCTGTGAACAGGCATACAATTATATTCACTATACGCTGCATCTGCAACAGATGCTTGACGACTACCACGCAATCTTGTGTGATCTGGACGAGGCTGAGGTAGGAACTTCGTTCGCTGCCATGCTAGAATGAACTTGTGCTATACTACTTGTGCCTGAAGATAAAAAGTTCGATTCCTCGAAAGTGGTCTTGGCATGCTGCCGATGCTGTTGTATCGCTTGCAAATCAGCAAAAACTCTTAAAACTAATAAAGCGAAATTAAAAGAGCAAAATAAAAGAAAATGTTTATAAATTCTTAGCCATCAATAAACAATGAGCATTATTCAATCAACATTCTATAACCACTAAAATGATACATTGTCGAGATTATTGATAAAATCAAACTAATAAAATGATAAAACACAAGCAAGGAGAAATTATAATTGAGTACAGAAAATCTAAACGGAAATATCTTTATTTCAAATTATTTGTTTAAACCTTTTTAAAACTTTCAACACATGGTTTCACACTTCAGGAAAACAACGTTGAGCGACCACCCCAGCCTTTTCTCTTACAGAAATACGGAAAAACAAAAAGTATTGTAAAATTCTCTAACAGCCTAAAATAGTGTATTCAAACAACAATCAAAATCTGAGAATGAAGTATTCCGCTCTTTGCATTATGCATGGAAAACCTGTCAAGACGTGCGGTACCAGTGTCCGTTTCTCACTGTCTAGAACTTTAATAATACCGACTATAACTTAGTTTGGATTACTCGGTATGGTTATAAGACCAAGTAACTTCCTTTAATTCAAACTTGATGCACATAGAAGAGAAATTCTGTCGTAAAAGGATTCAAGGTTCACCTGTTTGGAGCATTATGGGTACTAAAAGCCATCCCATCTGTTTCCACGGGTGATCGTCACGCGACGCACGAAGTCGTGACATCGCCCGCACCAGCATTGTACGTGTTGGTCTAGCGCAGCAGTCTGTATGATTTGAGCTCGTATGTACAGGTCCAGGCTGCGTCTGTCTGGGGTTAGCTGCTTAGCGCGCGCAAACCGATTGTGTCGAAGTTAGTTCTATCTCTGAAAGAATCGTTAAATATTTGTGGCGCACGTTAAGTTCTCTACATCACTCAAAGATTGATCAGTCCAGAGATGTTAGACGAACTTAGCACTCAGCTTCAGCCCGAGGACAGCGGTAACCTCGATGTTTGCATGCGAGCATTCAGCACTAAGGTCAGCGCTGGGAGTAGCTGATGCAGTGCCACCGCTTACTGCTAGTCTGACGGCGTTTCGCTGGGTTGGCTTGCAGGCGGACATCTTGCAAGAGCACCTGAAGGATCTGCAGCGTGTGTTGTCACCCGGAGTCAGGCGCTACAGCTGGCTGTCGCTCACCATCACCGACTACATTCTCAAGTGTCAAACGGTGCTCACGTGTGTTTAAATAGATTAGTTGGTGTCACGTGTGTTTAAATAGATTAGTTGTTATCTCGTGCGGATCAGTGTGCGCGAACTTGTTATACAGTGACGATGTAGTTTGCGTGCAGAGAGAACACAGTGCACCAACAAACCTATACGGACACACACACACACACATGCATGAATAGGCTCTACACACATGCACAGTAACACCCAGAATTCCACGCCTTTCTTTGATTTTTGTTGCAGGCGATAGCAAAATTCAGTTCCGTTGTGCACCACGTGCACAGCAATGCGCGTGACATCACACATCGTCTGAAGGCGATAGAAGAGACCAACCTGTTCAGGTTTCCCCCGCCCAAAGCACCCGGCATCGTCCCTGGAATCAAAGTGCGTGAGTGTTTGTGCGTGTTGACGTGTGTGTGTAACAATGAGGCATTTTGCTTTGAGGCTTGTAATATGTATTGTCATATAGTGTAGTTAGTACGTGACCGAACCAGGCTATAAGGTATGGCTCGGTGGCCCCAGGATGTCTTAGAATCGATGGTTGCAAGTAGTCAGCAAAACCAGACGTGTATTGCTTATAGAGTTGCACATGAACGGGTTTCCCCGCATCTAAAACGACTGAGTGCGTTATTATTATTGGCGTTAATAAAGAACAAATGAGGACAGAGCGCTTAAATTATCGAAAGATAGCTCCAACAAAGATACTGGCAGCGCTCACACATAGCCGTATGCAGACGCCTGTGCCTAAGGGAGCTTACCGTACCCAAACACGTAGCAAAGAGAGGGCCGAAAGAAAGGAACTTGGCAGATCCTCAAAAAATATCTGCCCGCCCTTTCTTTATAACGGCGCTATTCTTCACGCAGCTAGCCCTCGGTGCACAACGTGTGCATACAGAGAATCCATGTTAATGAAGTCAGCCCGCTCACTAAGCCTGTGTTGACAACTAGGACTCAACGACGAACACAACATAGGACAAATACATGAAATCCTCAAGGTGCAAATTATAATTAATAAAGAACAAATGAGGACAGAGCGCTTAAATTATCGAAAGATAACTCCAACAAAGATACTGGCAGCGCTCACATTATTGGCGTCATAAGAGTTTCAAGTGAATTGTTGGCAAAATTCTATTACGTTCCAGTTGTAGACTTTTGCCACGATTCTCGAAAGAATGTGATAACTTTAATGAGACAACGCAAATATCCAACATCTCCCGCAAATATTTTTTGCGGAACGAGCATTTTTCTCGTGTAAGGAACCCACATTAGGTACTGGGGGCGGAGGTGGGAGGGCTGAATAGCTGTGTTGATAGTCCTGCGGACTAGCTTGTGGACGGTTACCGGTTCTAATCCAGGGGTGGCAAAAGATTATATCCTGGAATTAAATATTCTGCAGTCTGCATGCCTAATCCCCGAATTGATTCTTCACACTGGCCGTCTTACTGCAGCCATCAGTCTGGGGATTTTTTTTTCAGTACATAGATTACTTAAAGACACCGTCCACCCCAATAGGCCAAATCACCGCAAGGTATAAGCACTGTACCTAAAAGTTACTTTACGTCAGATATTGGGCACGCGTGGAAAGAAAATTGGAACGGAAAATGCCCATCACCAGCAACATCTATGAAGCTGTGTTTATCGGAGTTTAGGGAGTATGTCATCTGCATCTGGCATTTTTCGTTACGTCAGCGTTAGTTGAAGCAAGCACTTGAAATATGCTTCTAACTGGATTTTGAATGTTTGTTTTCGCGTCTTCGTGTCGAGACAAACTTGACTGCTGATCGAGCTGACGCACTCCGCAGGATATGTACGAGTACATCGAGGACCTCAGAGCACGTGACTTGGAAGCTGTCGCTCGGAAGTACGTCACGATCGGACCTCTGCTGACCAAGGTGGAGGGGGTGGTACTGGGTACCAGCTCGGGCAGAGCAGTCCGCCTGAGGTCCTACTACCAGCACTGGGAGAGGAAGGTCTACAACTCCCTGTCAAGGGTCTGTCATTGGTTGATGTGATTTTGTTGCTTGTTACTGCAAACCCCTCCCTTCCATATCCCTGCCACGAAAGATTGCAAGTCATTTATCATTTAGTCTGTGGATCTAATCTCCCCCCATTCCCGGATGGTCGCTATTAATTTTCCACATCTCAATCCATGCCAGTGCAAACTTCAAATTTTTTAAAATGGTAAGTGTATCAGTCAAACACAAAGTAATTGTGTTAAATACGGAATAATTTCTTAACAAAAAGCGATGCATTTATACAGATTATTTTAAATATGGTCTTTTTTCAGACTTGTCAGCTTAATATTGAGCATGGGCTCATTTTTTTAAAGTGATGGGATGGGGATAAAATTTTGTTAAACTTTCCTACACTGACTGACAAAACGAATGGAAGCTCAAGGCTCTCTTGGGTGTCTTTGTCGAAGAGTTTACTCAGAATTCCATCCGGCTGCAGGAGAGTTCGCTTTTCTAAATCTCAGACGCAGACTAGTTGTTTGCTATTTGCTTTAATTCGCCTCGATTGCAGCCCCTGACGCCGGTTAAGACAGACCTTTAGCTACATCCAAGGCGCGACATATCCAGGAATACGCCTTTCAGGCACACGTTTTGCGCGCGTTGCAGATGCTCTGCAAGAACTTAGTGCAGTTTCAAAAGGCTTTGATGGGAAGCAAACCTCTATTTCGCATGGATACGCTGCTGGTTGCACCAGATGTACTGCTGCAGCCTTTGTCCAACGACGTGTACAAGTGGACCATCCAGTGCCTGCGCAATCTCCTCGAGGGGTGAGATGTTTTCAATCTGTTTCTTGACATAAGACTTTATTAATCCACTAGGCATCCCCTTTTGTGTCGTACAGGATTAACTTTTATGTCCGACGATTTTTAGATATAGCTCACATTTTTAAACGACAGGAGGTTAATGAAATGCTATAAATACACACGCATGCACTCACACATATATGAGAGAGGGGAAGCCCATACATTATCAATATTTATGAATACTTAGCCGCTGTGTGACACCCCTTTAGCTCCTCCAGCCACAATCTAACGAACTGCTTTTGGCGCTGATAAAACCGGTTGCCAGGGAACGAAGAAAATGGAACGGTTCTGGACAGCTTGTTAGTCAGACTATTGGACTCGCGTATCGAAGGCTGCGGTTGGAATCCAGCTGTAACCAAGGATTGTAGGAGTTAAATATTGTGCAGGCTCCGTGGCATTCCCCCCGAACAATAATAAACTGCTTTCACGCGCTGGCCATCTTGCTGCAGCTGTCGGTCTCAGTGGATAGCTTAGTAATAGGACCCCAGCCCCCAGCCCCCTGCCGCCACCCCACACCATAGTACAAAATTACCACGAGGTGGAAGCTGTTTCTCGAAAACAACCCAACCCAACCTAAAGAAAATGGAGAGAGGATTGGCGAGCTTTATTTATTTCGCTTCACGTCCTTTGTCGGCTGGGGCAGGACGAAGATCTTCGTGCGTTGGATGAACGGTATGTGCGTGGAAACCCCGCCCCAACGCATAGAGGGGGAGGAAGAGCCGTTCGTGTTCAGCTTCTATCTTGACCTGACCTGTGACCCGGAGATTGGCGATCTGGCACAGTCCGTTGTCACAAACATCCGTAACCTGCTGACATCGTGCAATTGCTACCTGGTTCGCTGGAAGAAGTACCGTTACCTGTGGAAGCCGGGCAAGGTGCGACCATCCTTCATCTGTATGGTTGGCTAAAGGCACATAAGACAATTTTCACCTAGGATAAATTAATTTCAGTTAGGAAAAATGAAAAATTCACCGAGCAGGAACTGCAGGCAATCGAAGATCGCAACTGTGGCCACATGACCCTTTTCACCTAGGGGCAATGACTTTCAGTCGAAGCATAATTGTCAAACGAAATGGCCCCATGCAGTTACAGACATTGGGCTCGATTTACGCCTAGATGTAAATTTTTTACTCTCGATGAAAGTTTATTGCTCCAACATGAAATGGGTCACGTGGGCACAATCACGTCCGCAATTGGCTGCACTTTCACGTAGGTGAAATAATTTTCTCCCTGGTGAAATTAATTTTACTTGTCTGTTTACGTGTGGAGAGGAGTTAGTAATATCCATGCGCAGGATTGGGCTGCATAAGCATTGGTATCTTCCGATCGTATAATCGGTGGTAGGGCTGGTTCGCCGTGTGGATCTTACGTGCACCTTCATTCGTACAGAGAAGAGAAGATGACGCTGTGATGAGCTAAGGGATGGAGAGAGTGCTGGGGAAACCTAATCTCTGATCTAAAGGAGGGGAGGGATGCAAACCTTCGTGGCACGCGCACTGACCTCGCTTACTGCCTTTAATAATCAGGGCCGCCGATTGCCCGGCGCACACAGCCACACGCACAATCGTCCGTCACCTAGCCCCGGGCACTGACCGCGCGTCGGGTCACTCACGCAAGACCCGCACACTCGACCAGCCACACTTTCGCTAGTGGGAGCACGTCACACCAGGTCAACACAAATACTAAACAATCAACTACCGCTTGTCTAATGGCTCAGCCCCAACCCACTAGCCTTTCCCGGACTACTACACAACGAAAGACAACACCTGGCGTGAACAATAACAAAGAGGAATTTAATACGATGCAAAGTAAGTGTGCTCCACAGTCCTATGCAAATAATATTATCGCACTATTCAACTGGATTGCTGGGAAGATCCCCTAAGGCAACACAGACAATGTGTCTTGTAACTAATCAAGATACAAAGCACAATCGACAACCTATGGCTCGCCTATGTTACGCTTACAACTACTATTTCTAGGAGTTTCCGGCCTACAACTGACTACTTGCTTATGGTACTGGTTCGCTTATGGTACTGGGTCTCTGTTAACTTTCGCAACACATGCATTAAGTCAGACGCAACAGATACCAACATCACACGTAACTATGCCTAAACGGGTCTACAGCACAACCAGATATCAGGTACTTAACTGGATAACGCTGCGCTGTCCGTTGGAATGTGGAGACAGAGGTTCCTCGGCGGAAGACACACACAGGACTTGGCGCTACACAGATTCTGCTCTCCCGTCGCTCCTCTACTGCTCACACAGAGCAGGGTCCACTCCTCGACTAGTCGGAACTTACAGCTGTACGAAGGGAGAAACCGCCACGACGCTGCGCTAGCCGAGTGCCAGAGAAAGACGTAAGGGTTGGGAAACCCCTACCTTATATTGGCCTAGAGGGCCACCCAGCGGCAGACTGGGGGGGCCCGGTTACCTCAGTTGGTAGAGCTGCGGACTAGCAGATGGAAGGTTGCTGGTTCGAATCCTGGTGTGGCCAAGGATTATTTCCTGGAGTTAAACATTGTGCAGACTCCATTCGGCCGTCTCCCCGCACATTAAACTGCCTGTCCGCACTGGCCATCTTACTGCAGCCATCAGTCTGGTGGTTCTTTCAGTGCATAGTTTAGTAATAGGACCCCATCCCCCATAGTGCGAAATCACCGCGAGGTGGAAGCACTGTCCCTCTAAATCACCACCACCACCACCACCAGCGGCAGACGCGTTAATGGAGGTGGTCAGACCGTTCGGCCATCCCTGGACATTCGCCCTCCCTCGCCGGGCCCTAAACCTGTGTGGGTAGCGGGTTTTCCCCTCTCTGATGTCAGGCGGTGCCGGCGCCCACATAAATCAGTTCGGAGACCTGTCCGGGTAGCGGCCCTCTCCTCTCTGATGTCGGGCGGTGCCGGCGCCCAACCATATATCAGTTCATCGCGGACCGCTGACCACGGAGGTGTAAGCGAAGCCGCAGTGTGCCCGGCGACTGACCCCCACACCGACCACAGTTACGCAAACTGAGTGGCCTCTGCCTCACTAGCTACTATCTAGACTTAAGTAAACTATGCTATCATGGCTCTTGCCAAAATGCCCATGACAGACGCTTATGCAGCCCGGTTCCTCTATGTGCGCATTGGCACTGCTGGGGGAAGCACCGCTTGGCAGTGCACCTGAGTGCACGTGGAGTGCACGGTAGATGGCGGTACTTGCGGGTGTATGGATACTAACATATACTAATATTCTTTCTAGAGAATTACTTTTGTACGTCTCCAGTTAAATTACCACCTTCATCCGCATCGTCACTTCCGTAAAACCTTAAAAAACAAGGAAAGAGGAGGCAGGAGGAGGAAAAATAAGGAGGAGTTATGTGGCTTAACCTCCGCGAGGTCCATCTCCCCTCCCCCACCGCACCAACACACACTCTGATGTGTATATCAGGGAAAGTCAGCTACAGAATCATCCATATAATTCAGATGCATCATACTACAGTAACTATATTTATTTTAAGAATTAAAAATAGTACAGCAACCATATTGCATCATTCAAAACGAAAACCGCGACTAGGAAAAGTGGCGTCTTTTTTGCTATTTCTTTTCCAAGATTGTCATCCTTTTTTTAAATCTATTTCTTCAATAATTGCCAGATTGGGGGAAGGGGTTGGGGGGTATAAGGGGAGTTACCCTCCATCTATAAAGCTTTTCTCCAGTTCGTACCTGTTTCTGCGTTTTCCTGTTTTGTGTCTCTGCTCTGGAAACTTCATCTGTCTGTATATCTCTTGCAATAATATAATAATAATAGTTGAAAATTTATGTGCTCATTTATCTACTCCGTTAAAAAGCATCCCTCTTGCATCACACTTTCTGCAAGTTAAGTGCCATCTCTTTGGCAGCTCTTCCCTTTCAACCTCCATCTCGTCAGAAACTGTTGTGTCTTATCCTGCCATAAGTATCATTGATAGAATCGTTTGTTAAATCTCCCTTCTATAGAAAGTGCCTTTTGTGCGAGTGTCTTCTTATTATCTTCCTAGGAAGAAATGGCGGTCAAGCTAACTCAACCCAACAACAACTTCCTGTGGTATGACATGCGGTTGCAGCGCTACCTTGACCTGGCGGCAGAGGTGGAGGCACTGCCAACAGTCAAGAACTTGAACTGCATTAACCTGCGCCTGGACCAGTTCTCCGCGGCGGTGGTGGGACACATCCAGGAGTGGAAGACGGTGCTGGGGCACCTGTTGCGCAAAAGCGCCAGAGAGAAAATGAAAAAGCTATACAACGTGTTCAGGGTCTGTCACCTCCTGTCCGTTGTCGCCCTTGATGAAACTTCCGACGTGACGCGACTAACAGCTCCCTCCCTTTCCCCGATAAATTTCAGCACACGTATTGTACATTTTGGAGGCGTTCAGCTGATAAGATGATTACATCACAGTCTTCCTCCTTTCACTGCAGCAGACGGCTAAACTGGGGATCAGTTAAACACCCGATGCTTTCCCAGGTTTAGGAAAATCTTCCAGCGACCGAACTTGCGACTAACATCTCACACATTCTTACGACCATTCCTATAATGATCGTACATATGTGGGTCCATTGTGATGAGCTTATTGGAACAAGCGTACACCCAACACGGTCATTCTTACGAACACCCTCACAAAACAGTATCATGTAATGATGTAACTCTCATCCATTCTTGTGAACATCCTCATAAAACAGTATCATGCAACACTGTTCTTTCATGCGATCATCCTCAAAGGACAGTAGGATGCACTACTCATGCAGTCTTGCGAACATGCTCGTTTCAGGAGAAGGACGATGATCTGGAGAGATTGCCCATCGACCTGGAGGACCTGACCTTTGTGCTGTCCACTGTAGCAGACATCAAGGCCATGTCCTGTGACGTCATTAGTAAGACCTACGACATCATGGAGCGCTACCGAGTGCTGCAGTACTACGGCTTAGAGGTAGTGCACGCAGAAATAGGAGATGCATGAGTGCCCTTGGACTCGTGTGCGTTGATAGTCATGCGCTGTGAAATATGGATCTAGACAGATGGAAGCGTGGCTCTGAACAGTGGAAAGACGAGGAAATAGAATAGGGTAAAAGCCCCCTTTGTTGTGTGACTCAAGCGAGATGGTGGGGCCGAAGGGAAACAGCAGGGAGGAAACTCTCTCTCTCCCGCCTCTCTCTATGTCACTGCAGTAGAAGTATAATCTACTGTACCATGTAAAAAGGTGTCAAACAATTAAAAAAAACTTAGCTTGTGCTGTTAAATATTTGGCTATTGAAATCATTTTACCTTTTGCAGGTGACAGAAGAGGAGCTAAAACAAGCTAATGAACTTCCACAGGCGTGGGAGGATCTCCTGCTGAAGGCCAAGACCACAGACGTCAGCCTGACCTCCGCCAAGAAGAAGTTCACCAAGGTGAGGGCAAAGGTGACCTGAAAAACAGGTCAAGGTCGGGGTGCCACATGGTGGATCCTTTAAGCAATTACTTAACATCTTCGAGTCCTAGGTCAGTTAATCTTTTACGTTTCTGATTTCGATTCTTCTTGGGCTCTTTACTGGTTTCAAGTCAGCCACATGACCTTTGTCATATAAAGTGACACTGACTTCAGAGTTTTTCTGCTCATGTCTTTTCAGATTACTCTGGGTCTGATCGACGATTTCCACGTTAAGCTTCACGAATTCCACGGACGCTTTCTTTTGGAAGGTCCTGGATCCGTAGGAGAGGACCTGGATAAAGGTAGGTTGTTTTTATCGATTGAATGTGCAGAAATAGCTCAGATAAAAAATATAATAAATGCCAAAAAAGCCCAAAGAAAAAATGACGAATACCAGGATGAAGAAGATGATTCAAAGTTCAGAGAAAATGCCGCAAAGATATCGAGAATCGTTAGCAAAGCGTAAATCCTTGATCAACTCCATAGAGCAATCTATTATAGGTGCTTACATGCATCCTTGGTGCTGACTATGGCATCACTATAGACATGGGGTAAAGCCTGTCTCACATGCCTTGACTAACAAGAATGACACCGGGGTCAAGAATTTCTTGAAGATCTATTATAGGTGCTTACATGCATCCTTACCGCCTCGCATGTCGCCGGTAGTGCCCGCTAGTGCCCGCCCGACTGCTGGGGAGGGCCTCGCATCCCACCATCTTGACGCCTCTCCGGAGTTGACGCTTGATGAGTGGGAAGAGGGAGTTGAATGCACACTTTCAAGCCTCACCCGCCTCTGATCTTGTGTGTTCCAGTTGGGGAAGTGATCGCCCTTTTCTCTCCCACAGAGAAAACCTGTTACGCCATTGGTGGACTGTGCTGGGCACTTCCTCCCTGTGGCGAGGGCATCGTTTTTCCCCCAGACCATTTACACCCGCCATGGGGCTAGAGTAAATGCGCGGTGGCTACTCTATCGGGTTCCCCTGGGGTGGGGACGATCACTGGTACTTCTTGTGCCCTGTGGCGTCCCTTTGGTCTCATGCCTATGGGGGCGGTCTTGCTTGCACGCTCCCCCCCCCCCACGGCATGTCGATGTCTGACTCGCTGACGGCCGTTGCCATGCAGTTGACGTCACTGTCGGTCGTGATGGAGGAAGAGTAGGTGCACGATTTCCACACTTTTGAGTGCAGTGGGAAGCCACCTGTGTTCCTGCCAGTTCTGGTGGGTGCCAGGGGAACGTGCCTCCACCTTCTGACCACCCACCGGAGGTTCCCCCACTTGGTGTGAGTCACGCTGACACCCCCCTTCCGGGTTCGTACGTGCTCATGCGTCTACCGCCTCTGACACTGTGCATCCTGGTCAGGAGAGCGATCGCCCTTTTCTCTTCCACAGAGAAAACCTGATACGCCACTGGTGGGCTGTGCTGCGCACTTCCTTACTGTGGCGAGGGCATCGCTTCTCACTCAGACCATTTTCTCCCATCATGTGTGCTAGAGTAGCACAGTGGCTACTCTAGCAGGTTCCCCTGGGGAGGGATGATCACTCGTACTTCCCGTCCATGTGGCGTCCCTATGGTCTCATGCCAATGGTTGTGGCCCCCCCCCCCCCCCCGCGGGGCCTGGATAGCTCAGTTGGGAGAGCTGCGGACCAGCAGATGGAGGTTGCTGGTTCGACCCCTGGTGTGGCCAAGGATTATTTCCTGGAGTTAAACATTGTGCAGACTCCATTTGGCCATTTCTCCGCACATTAAACTGCCTGTCCACACTGACCATCTTACTGCAGCCATCAGTCTGGTGGTTCATTCAGTGCATAGCTAAGTAATAGGACCCCATCCCCCATAGTGCAAAATCACCGCGAGGTGGAAGCACTGTCCCTCTAAATCACCACCACCACCACCACCGCAGACTTGCTCAT
>SMGT01001905.1:14879-51619 GCA_004794575.1 Lanistes nyassanus | reverse complement strand
GTGTCTGTCTTGCTGGTGCCCGTTACCTTGCAATCGATGACATCGTCCCTCGCAGCTTGGGTGCTTCCGCTGTCCGTCGATCCCACTCCTGCTGCTCTCGGAGTGGAAGGTGGGGGGAGAAAGTGGTGTTCAGACACTCTCTCGAGGGATTGTGGGTCTTCCCGGAGGAAGCATGCGTGCACGTTCTTTCTACACTTCTTTGTGAAGTGAGAAGCTACCTGCGTTCCTGCCAGTTCTGGCGGATGGCAGGTGAACATGCCCCCACCCTCTGGTCACCGGAGGTTCCTCAACTTCCAGGTGTATGTCACGCCGACACCCCCCTTCCGGTTTCGTCCGTGTTCATGCGTCTACCGCCCTTGACACTGTACGTCCTGTCTGGGGCGTGATTGCCCTTTTTCTCTTTCACAGAGAAAACCTTTTACGCCACTGGTAGGCTGTGCTGCGCACTTCCTTCCTGTGGCGAGGGCATCGCCATTCCGGTTTTCGCGCATGTTTATGAGTTACGATAACTCCTCTAACATTGTGCTTCCGTTGGGGGTAGCGATCGCCCTCTTCGCTTTGGAGAACGTCGAGGGCATCGCTTTTCACTCGTCCTGTTTCACCCCTAGGGGTTTGTTCCGGTCGAGTGGGGGTTCAGACCTCCACCAGCAGTCTCCTCTCTGCATGGTGCAGCCACCCCTTCCCACTTACGGTTTCCGGGCGGGGTAATGATTGCCCACCTCTTTTTTTGCTGGGCGTGCACAGTTGCCGAGTTCGCACACCACGCACTTGCACCCAGCATAACGGGCTTCGTTGTCAACTCTCCTGTTTCCTCTCCTGAGATGATACTGGATGAGTTGGACGGGGGTTTGGTCTCATTTGCCCACGGCAATGAGACGGTGGATGAGAAGCATGCTATGTTTCTCCACTCCCGATGGAGCTGGCAGCTCTCCTGCGGGTGAGCATGCCAAAGTGCGCAGTGCAGGGACGGTAGGAAGCAGCGCAGGACCTGTCCTGTACTCTTCCATCCTCCTTCTGGTACCATGCTCGCGGGTCCCCGCTTGCATGCGTCTCCTTTGGTGCAGGCTTCTTTGAGGGACATGTGGCACAACCACCCCTTGGGTCCTCACCAGCAGCACGCGTCACTATTCCGCCATTGGAAGCTTTGTCTTCCTTCCCCCAGGCGGCCGCATGGGTCCCTACTGCCCCCCTCGCCATGCATTACCTCTTCGTGGCTGGCCCATGTTTCCCACAGGTAGGTCTGGTCTTGCTTCCAGCAGGCACCAGTCCTCTATTCCTCCCTGCCTTTCTGATGGTCACAGATTGACCATTGGCTATGGCTGTCTGGAATGTGTGGGACATGTCTGGTGTCATGGTTTCTGCTGTTGTCTTTTCAGCAGTCCATTTCTCACTGGGGGCTGCACGGTTTTCGTCCGCTCAGCTGCAGACTTCGCTGCCCTGCGAATCTGTCTTTGTGTGCCGCCGTGTGTGTTGTTCTTACACTGGTACCATGAGTGATGGATAGAATTGTCCTATTGACTTCTGTCCATCACCTTGCATCTGGGGCCGCCCACACCGCCCTCCTGGTATGGCCCTCCCTTACTAGGGGCGGATGTGTTTTTTCCCTCTGTTCTTGCAGTGGGCCACAGTGGTAGTGACTGCATTTACGTGGATGAACGTTCTTTTCACTTCCACATGAAGAGAATAGAACTGTATCTCCATCCTTTCACCAGTAGGGTGGCGATCGCCCCTTTCTCTCATGTCAAGAGAAAGCCACATGGGCATCCACCTTACTGCGATGGCTCTGTGCCTGTCTTTCTGGCCAGCTCTCTGGTCAGGATTCAGTCTTTTCTGACTGACAGTCACTCTGGGCCCCGGTCCACGTTCCTGACCTTGTCAGCGATCCGGACCGAGCCTGGTTGCGTACAGCCGCGTCTCTAGCGTTTTGCCCCTCAGAGACGCCTCTTCTGCACTCTGACTGACTGCAAGAGAGTCGATTGCCCGCTCTCTCGCTTTCAGACCTACTTTTGTGGGGTGTACTTCCTACACCTCCTACTAAAAGGTGGGTCTGGCAGAACCCTCCTAGCATTTGTTTGCTTACAGGAGGGTCGGGCGTGGACCACCCTCCTCGCTTCTGATGTGCATGCGCTCCAAGAAGCTCAGTGGGTGGTCTGCAGGCGCTGGGACGATCCTCCTTCAGGATCTGTCTTTGCGCCAGGAGGACGGACTTAGGGTGTAGGCAGCTGTTTTTTTCCTGCACCTCTGTCGTCTCCGTCCTCCTCACCCTGGTAAGTTTAAGGTGGCTTCACCCACCTCCTTTTTGTGCTGAATCAGCACTTTGGGTCATGGTACAATATTGTGACAGGAAAATGCAAATTTCTTTATCTAAATTTGTGTTTCTTTAGCAATACTTACCATGACCCATCAAAGACCCACCCTCCTCCCCGCTGATAGGTTTTTCTGGCTTGAGAAAGTCAGTTTGACCTTGTCAGTGAGGTGTGCGCACGGGTGGCTTATGCTGTGCGCATGCGCGGAGGGGCCTTACCAGGGTTGCTATGTGGGTTGTTTTTGTTTGGAAGGTGCGCTTAGGGATCGCTAAATTGAGAATATAGCACTTGGGTCATGGTAAGTATTGCTAAAGAAACACAAATTTAGGTAAAGAAATTTGCATTTTATTGTAAACAAGTTCCACGCTAAACTGTATTCGTAAGTTTCATTCTAAAGGATTGTCACGCTCGGTAAATGCTTGAAGAGGACACTGCGCGAAAATGTGCGCTTACGCCAAGAGCAAACAGGCGTATTTATCCGTAAATATCGATTTCTGCATTTATACGAGATATGCGCCCGTTGCTTCTGTGCGTAAACGAGGATATTCGCTGCGTGAGAAGTCTGAACCTGTTCGTACCCTGCACTCATTAATGGAGTTGATGAAAAACCTGGCTGAGGCATGCAGTTGATGAAAAGCTGGCTGCCTCAGGCATGGAATTGTTGAAGAGCTATCTGCCTCAGGCATGGAATTGTTGAAGAACTATCTGCCTCAGGCATGGAGTTGATGAAGAGCTACCAGGAGGAGATGGAAAGGCTGGCGGAGACACGCCAGGAGCTGGTCAAAGCCGAGAAGCTGTTCGAGTTGCCCATCACTGTGTATCCGGAACTGCTCCAGCTGCTGAAGGAGATGGAGGGGTTGCGGTTGCTGTATGATCTCTACGGCCAGCAAAGGGTAGAGTGCGATGCATCTCATTTCCTTTCCAGCTTGCCTCTAAACCACAAGGGATGCTTACCATTCATAAGAGGAGCTCCCTTGTTGAGAGATACATGCTATTCTGTAAATATAAATAAACAAGAAAACTGTGGAAAAGCCCCACGCTGCCCTTTAGTGTTTGTTTACACAACGAGCAAATGCTCGTCAACCACTTGGAAATGCCGAAACTCTGCACTCTGTGAACAGGAGGCGCGCAAGAAGTGGGCGCAAACGTTGTGGGTCAACCTGAACATGCAGGTGCTGCAGGATGGCATCGAGAACTTCTTGAAGGCTTACCGGAAACTGTCCAAGGAGGCACGCAAGATGACGGTGGGCAACACGCTGTACAGCAAGATGAAGGAGTTTCGCGACTCGTTGCCGCTGTTCGTGGACCTGAAGACCGAGGCACTGCGTGAGCGGCACTGGAAGGAGCTGATGGACAAAACAGGGCAGACATTCAACATGGACCCCAACACCTTCACGCTCGCCAACATCTTCGCCATGCAGCTGCACCACTTCACGGACACCATCAACGAGATTGTCGGCTCCGCCACCAAGGAAATGAACATCGAAAAGGTTAACAGTTGCACAGTGTTGCCAGGTAGTTTGCTGTCGTTTGCATACCGACACTGAAAAGGTTAACTTTGGCACAATGTTGTGAGCTAAAATTAACAATGAAAATGGCAACGTTTCGGGGACATTACCCCGTCGTCAGGACAACACAGATAATAACTAAAACTCTTCGGTTAAGAATCTAGTTTTAGTTAACTGTTTGTGTTGTCCTGATGAAGGGGTAATGCTTCGAAACGTTGATGCTGTCTTTTAGTTTTTTGTCACATTAAAGTCAAGGAAATTCGATAAACCCCCATGCATGCAGGCAGCCTTGTGTGATTTACTTCTTTTCTCTGGGTACGCAGGGCGTGAAGGACGTGGAGGAGACGTGGAACAGCATGAAGTTCGTGGTCATCCCTTACATCAAGGGCACGCAAAACCGAGGCTGGGTGCTGGGCGCTCTGGACGAGATCTTGACCAATCTGGACGACACGTCCGTGAACCTACAGAGCATGTCAGCCTCGCGTTTCATTGGTCCTTTCCTGCAGACCGTGCATCAATGGGAGCAGTGCCTGTCACACATCTCGGAAGTGCTGGAGGTGGTGACCGCCTTGGTGTTTGTTGGCTTCTTATTTATTTACAGTATTTAAATCTTCCTACTCAGAGACGCAAGAAACAGGACTGCCACTATTCATTCTGATTAATTTGTTTCTTGTTCTCTTTGGTAGTTCGATGGACGGTCTGACCAGACAAACGGACAACAAAACGGATAGCAAATGGCGGTAAAGAGTGACGTTGTTTCTCTACGTTTCTTAGATATGGCAACAGGTGCAGGTGAAGTGGATCTACCTGGAGAGTATCTTCATTGGCGGAGACATTCGGGCGCAGCTTCCAGAGGAGGCCAAGAAATTTGACGCTATCGACAAGACTTTTAAAAAGGTCTACTGAAAGCTTGGCTTATCATACCGCTCAACTAAAACGATAACAAGTGGAAAAAAACAATTGCAGCTGTTTATAAGAAAATTTTATTTAGCTTTATTAAAACTAAATCATACATTTTGCGTGAATAATATTCTGATTTTTTAAAAATTGAAATCGGATTTTGCGCAGCAGCTGGACCACTTTTCATTGCTGTTTTGCACCTGTCGCAGTAGAACGATATCTCAATGATGCTAACAAAACTCGTTTTTAGTGTTGAAAGTTGTCACGCAACTGTGCAGTCCGGCATTAAGCTGTCTTTATACGTGACAGCTTGGTCTTGTTTTACAAGGCTTTTAGTCTAAGACCAGCGTTTTAATTTAATACAAAGTTGGTTAGGTATGAGATTTGCTGTCTGCAAGTGTAGGTTTCATGGGACCAGGCTTGAGAGCCCTACAACCAAATAAGTCGTGAGGTTAGAAGCATTCAAAAGAATCTCACACGGTACCAAAGCAGGAATGTAAAAACGTGTTTATCATAGTCAGCTTAAACTATTGCAACCAAGTCCTTCCAGACACACTAGGTCTCTTTTTTCATAGCACTCATACCGCTAGCCCAACGTGAAACTGTTGGTAGTGGCGACTGTCTGAAGCCGTACTTTGGTGTTCTGTTCAGATCATGATGGACACGCACAAGAACCCGGTCATCAAGCAGGCCTGCCACGCCCCGGGCCGCTTGTCGGACTTGCAGAACCTGAGTTCAGGCTTGGAGAAGTGCCAGAAGTCCCTGAACGACTACCTGGATGCCAAGAGAAACGCCTTCCCACGCTTCTTCTTTATCTCTGATGACGAGCTGCTGTCCATCTTGGGCAGCTCTGACCCCGACTGTGTGCAGGAGCACATGATCAAGGTCAAAAGAGTTCTAAGTTCTTAACTCGCCCGAGTCTGTCGGAGACAAACCAGGGAGAACAGCGCTCGTGTTCCGCTGTATGAAAATGCGTGTTTACACAAAGAAAATTGCGCGTCGTCTTTTGTGTAAACACAGATCATCGCTCAGTGTCCGGCACGCGTATTTTATCTCGTGTGACACAGGGCATTGTCTGTTGTGTAGCCAAATTTGCTGACTCGGGTAAAACACCGAACAAATCTATCACCTTGACTTTCTAGCAAGCGCGCAAACGCTCACATGCATATATGCTTGTGCGCGCACACGCATGAACATATATACACACATATTTTCACACAGGCACATAATCGGGCGCATTAAGCGCAATGAATACGCAAAAATCTCAACCCATGCAAGGCGGGTTTTCAGAGTAACCTTTGTCTGGCCACAGATGTACGACAACATCGCCTCTCTGGTGTTTAGCGAAGGGCCAAGTCAGGATCAGCTGGTGGTCACCGCCATGAAGTCAGCAGAAGGCGAGATCATGAAGTTTCGGAAAGTCGTTCTGACCGAGGGCCGCGTGGAGGAGTGGATGACCAGCGTGCTGGAGGAGATGAGGCGGACCAATCGGCTCATCACCAAAGAGGCTGTGTTCTACTATTGCCACAAGAAGAGCCGGTGGGTGTAGTCTTATGCTGTTTGCTTTATTCCAGCAGAGCGCTATATGTGCTGCCTTTTAAACTGCTGGCAAAGCCACATCCTGCCAGGTTTACATTACTAGTAATAATAAGAAAAAAACTTCCTTGACATTTTCCGCTGTTTTAAAGTGTCAGCTGGATGCTAGACTATCAGGGCATGGTGTGTCTGGCGGGCAACCAGATCTGGTGGACGTGGGAAGTGGAGGACGTTTTCGACAAGGTGAAGAAGGGCCACAAAACGGCTCTCAAGGACTACGCCAAGAAACTCCACACACAGATCGACGATCTGGTTGTAACGGTAACCACTGGCTTACGTTGGTTTTTCTTGTGACGTCCAGGAGAAGCGTTAGCAGCACGATTGATCAAACAGGCAGGCTGCATCAGAACACGAAAAAAAAGCTAACGGGGCATAACACTTTGTGCCCCACGAATTTTACTGGTTAGATTATTTATTTCTGTGAACGCGTATTCTGTTGCAACGTTTCCAATAGACACCTAGAGAGGATTCCTAGACCAAGAGACTGACGCTGAAAAAGAACAAAAGAGATCAACAATATTCTTCAGTCGAGTTGTTAGGTGATATTCTCAATCTTGAATGAACGTAACAGCCAACTATAACAAAAGAATAAAGGAAAGAAGAGCGATTTTTTTAAAAATTAAAAGTCATGTGTTACCGATCGTGCAGGTGCGATCGGCGCTATCCTCGAACGACCGGAAGAAGTACAACACTGTGCTAATCATAGAAGTACACGCCAAGGACATAGTGGATGGTTTTGTCAGAGACAGGTACTGAGATCAGTCCCCAATAATTTTTTCAATTTTTTACAAGGCACACCATTGTAAACTTCAAAGTATGACATGATCGGGGAAATAAACCCCATAGTAATTAGCTTTTGTTGAATGTACTTCATCATCACGTGATCATACGCTACCCACGGCCTAGTATGCCAAGCGGTGATAGGCGATAATCGCAAACTGAAAATAGCATGCGCGTGACGACACAACAGTGAAGATCTGTGCGTGCGTGCCTGCCTCCGTGCGTGTGTGCGCACGCGTGTGTGTTTGGGGGTGGGGGGATGTCTGTGCTCAATTGCTGTCCGGTAGCATCATGGACGCCCGCGAGTTTGAGTGGGAGAGCCAGTTGCGTTTCTACTGGGTGCGAGAGCCAGACGACCTGTACATCCGCCAGTGCACGGGTTCCTTCTCGTATGGCTACGAGTACATGGGGCTAAACGGACGCCTCGTCATCACCCCCCTGACCGATAGAATCTACCTGACCATCACGCAGGTACGAATGGCGGCCACGAACGGCTGCGGTAAGTTAGCTGCGATCTTTTTTGCCTGTAAGTCCAGCAGAATATTGTACCTAACCTGTATGGGCTAGGATTGGCCGGGCTTGAGCTGGCACACTCTTCTTCTTGATTTTTTTTCTACAGTCGCCATCGTGGGGAACATTTCTTCTTCAAACTTGGATGATATAGACCCTTTACAAGACCCTGGCAATTCCAAAGTTCCGCGTTTACCCGAGATGCACGTTTCGTTGCGTAAACGCACAATTTCGTTATGTATTCTAAAGGCCCTGTCCATGAATCTGGGAGGAGCCCCCGCTGGGCCTGCAGGCACCGGGAAGACAGAAACAACGAAAGATCTGGCCAAAGCCCTGGGACTCCTGTGTATCGTCACCAACTGCGGAGAGGGCATGGACTACAAGGTGGGTTTACTGGTGGAGAGGGTGGCTGTTCAGAAATGTTCTATGGAACAATTTTGAACTTGCGATTTATAAAAATGACACATCGTGAACAGGTGATCGTCGTTCTGAACTGGGTAAGCATGAACATTATAGAAGTGAAGCATATTGAATTTGTGTATTTTAGGAGAAAAAGAAATTTAAAAAACAAATTAAAAATTAACAAACGGCAGCACCTCCAGCATCCATACACGATAAGAGTTTTTATTCATGGTGGGTGCAAAGCGCGTTCACTTCTTTTGCGAATATTTTGGTTTCTAAGACTACTTTTTGCGTGTTAATGTTTACAAATATCTATATCTATAACTACGAAACATAATTGCGAAGTTTTTTGCTTGCTGATATTTCTCGTTGTAGTATTTTGATATTCTAATCTCGTTGTGTGGAATCTGTTACATGGTAGCGAAATACTTGATTTAACATACATGTGGTGCGGCTGAGTTTTCAACTGAGCGCTGCTCGCACTCTGTCTGTTGTGTGTGACCAGGCCTTCGGGAAAATCCTGTCAGGTCTGTGCCAGTGCGGTGCCTGGGGCTGTATGGACGAGTTCAACCGCATCGAGGTGTCGGTTTTGTCAGTCATCTCCACACAGCTCAAGACTATCCAGACTGCACTCATCCTCAAGGCCAAACACTTCCAGGTCAGCGCATGCGCAGACAAGAAGCATGCGTTTGCCATGCGCTAGTGGTCAGGGTGCCTGTCACAGCATTGTGAAATCCAGGAAAGTCTGTGACTGGCTCTGTGACGTTAGTTGTCACCGACAGACATGTCGCCTGTATTGGTGTATGCTCCCATTGAGAAAAAAATGGCTCGAGGTTAGAGTTGAACTAATCAGTGACGTACACCATTCAGGATATTTTTAATAGTAATGCTTACTTGGTACAATTATATATAAAACCACTGCGTGGCCTAGAACCAGTAAATATAATTGGTAAATCTAGCTGGAGGGTTGAGAACTTCCTAGTAGATGTACACATTTGCGAACACATTTTAAAGATCTGTAGGACCTGATTAGTAAAATATCCCCATAAGTGAAACGCATTTCAGGTTTCAGAGCTAACCTATAAGATATTCTCGTTGGGGAAACCATCTGAAGTCCAAGACCAAACCAGTAAAATATGCCTTATCTAAAACCAATTTAATATTTCGGATTTAAACAGTAAAATATTTCCAATTTAGGAAACAAGATTCAGACTACACTAGTAAAATCTTCCTGTTGATGAAATCAGTTTGAGGGGTCCGAGATCAAGCTGGATTCCCGAGTGGGCATCTTCATCACCATGAACCCGGGCTACGCGGGGAGGACGGAGTTACCTGAGTCCGTGAAGGCTCTGTTCCGTCCCGTGGTGTGCATTGTGCCAGACCTTCAGATGATCTGCGAGATCATGCTCTTCTCGGAAGGCTTTCTCATGGCCAAGGTCAGTCTCTACCCTCGCGTCTGCGCGTTGGCACCTTTCTGTGTTTCGTCCTGTCCATTTAAAAAGCAAAGTGAGTCTAGTGTTAAAGACTGGGCGTCTGGTCTGGGAAGACTCAGTGTTCTATATGCTGGCACCAGGTGCTGGCCAAGAAGATGACGGTGCTGTACCGACTGGCCAGAGAGCAGCTGTCCAAGCAATACCACTACGACTTCGGTCTGCGCGCCCTCAAGTCCGTGCTGGTCATGGCTGGTGAGCTCAAGAGAGGATCGCCTAATCTCAACGAGGTAACAGTGGAAGAGATGGTTCTTTTTTACGGGACTGACACGGCAGGTTACTGAGTTGGAGCAGTAGACAGCCCAGGTGAACTTAGACGGACAGTGCTTCAACCTAGAGGTCCATATATGCACTGGAAAAAATCCCACCAGGCAGAGAGCTGTAGTAAGATGGCCAGTGCAGAGAGGCAGTGTAATGGTCGATGGAGTGTGTCCAACGTTTGATTCCAGGATAGAATCTTTGACCATTCCTGGCATCAACCTTCCACACACAAGGCCGCAGATCTACCCGATGCGCTATCCAGGCTCCACGTGTGCTGGAGCATAGTGTCGGACCCACACGAACACGCATGCATGCATGCACGCACCTTCACCTGAACGTGCGCGCAGACGCACATATGCATACACAAAGCACACACGCATACCATACAGTAAGCACGCGCACGTGCACACATATTTTCACTCATGCGGGAGAAGAATATATTTGTACAAATGCATAGCAAGGTAGACTGAAAAAGGTAGCGAGGGAGAAAGAGAAAATAACAGGAAAACTGTAAGCAGTGCAACAGCTATGGGGCACGGACTGTTTTAGCTGTGGTTGGTCTCCGGATTCGACTTGAATTCATTGATATGCTAATTGTACTGTGTCTGTGTGCGTGTGTATGTGCATGTGCGGCTGTGTGTGTATGTATGTTTGCGTGTTCAGGATGTTGTCTTGATGAGAGCGCTCCGGGACATGAACTTACCCAAGTTCGTCTTCGAAGACGTTCCCTTGTTCCTGGGCCTCATCTCCGATCTCTTCCCGGGCCTTGACTGTCCCCGGGTGCGCTACCCGACTTTCAATGATGCTGTGGAGGCAGTGCTTGAGGAAAACAAGTTCATTTTTCTGCCTGTTCAGGTCAGTGCGTCTCGGTCCATGTGACCTCTCTGCTGAAACTCATTCGTTATAGTCAGAGACAAAGTTGGAGGTAATCATTTTTTAAGAACAAATGAAACTTTCTGGCGCAACACCGTCTTTAAAGCTGTCACGTTCAAATGGGTTGTACCCGGCTTAAGCGTATTTTGAGTTGCAAGGAATAACAGTTCTGAAGGGGGTGGGGTAGTTTCTGGTCGTCATATTTTTGTTCACGCGTCTCCGTGGCATCAGGAGGGCCACCACCACGCACCGCCGCCCTCAACAAGACTCGTTCCATTCACACCTGAGCATTTGCTTGGTGTGTACGCAGGTGGACAAGGTAGTGCAGTTGTATGAGACGATGCTGACCAGACACTGTACAATGATCGTGGGACCCACTGGCGGCGGAAAATCGGTCGTTGTCAACACCTTGTGTCAGGCTCAGACCAAGTGAGAACTTACCTTTGAACAGGAATGTGTGCATATAGTTTGTAAACTCTCAGAAGTGTTCGTCTTTGACTTTTAAGCGAAGGAGAACCTTGGTGTGCATGTATGTGAGTATGCCTGCGTAAATGCGCTTAACGATTGATAAAAAGCATGCTGCCCGGAACTGAATTAAAGCAACCTTGAAAGCCGTGCGTGCTAAGAGACTTACTGGAAGGTTCCCTGTGTGCCCGTTTCTGTGTGCCCACGCCCAGACTGGGCACGCCGACCAAGCTTTACGTCATCAACCCTAAGGAGCGCAGCGTCATCGAGCTGTACGGGGTGTTGGACCCGGCCTCCCGGGACTGGACGGACGGCCTGCTGTCCAACATTTTCCGCGAGATCAACAAGCCGACGGAGAAAAACGAGCTGCGCTACATCATGTACGATGGCGACGTGGACGCCCTCTGGGTGGAGAACATGAACTCCGTCATGGACGACAACCGCCTGCTGACGCTGGCCAACGGGGAGAGAATCCGCCTGCAGAAGTTCTGCGCCATGTTGTTTGAGGTAAGCGCCCTCGTGGATTGGATGAGGCTGAACTGGATAAAGTCTTGGGATAGTGGGCTGAAGCCGAGGGAAACGTAAAAAAAAAGGACAGTACACTCGGGGTGGGGGAAATTAGAAGAATTAGTGCCTGCGATTATGCATCGCTTGGCTGTTATCTTTTTCTGACTCGCGATCTCTGTTCAACCTTATTTTTGGGGGGACAACCTTTGTACACTAAATATATTTGCACATCTGTGTGCGCCACATGCATGCGTGGGTCCGAGTGTGCGAGTGGGTGTGTGAGACAGGGCGCGTGTGTGTGCGTTCAGTCACGCTTGACGAGAGAAAAAGTGAGAGAGAGAGAGAAAACGGTTGAAGGATGTTTGTGTCGGCATGCGTGCATATGTGTATGGTCTGTGCATGTTTGTTCAAGTCCAGGACCAGGCGTATTTTGCGATGTTCTGTCTGTTTTACAGCAAACACACGATTAGGTAAAGGGGGTGGCGGGGCGGTTTGTTCGGTCTGCTTTTAAACCAAAGACCGAAGAGTTCTCTATAAAAGGCTCGTAGTTTCTCGCAAACTGTAAGCATCAGCTGTTAGTTAATCGCAGAAGCTTAGGCTTGAGAATGTCGATGCTTACTTGAGCTCTGTTATAAGACAAAGCTATGCGTCGTCTGGACTGTTTGCAGGTGTACGACCTGCAGTACGCCTCTCCAGCCACCATCTCGCGCTGTGGCATGGTGTACGTGGACCCCAAGAACCTGGGCTACAAGCCTTACTGGCAGAAGTGGCTGAACCAGCGCGAGAGCACTCTAGAACAGGAGACCATGGCGCGTCTGTACGACAAGTACGTCTTCAAGCTGGTCGACCTTGTCGTCGAGGGCGTCAAGGAAGGCATCCAGGGCGAGAAACTCAAGACCATCGTTCCACTCTCCAACCTGAACTTGGTCAGTCACAACAGTTGGTCGCAAGGGACTCGCTTTCTTTCTTTCTGTCTTTCTGTCTTTCTTTATTTCTTTCTTTCTTTCTTTCTTTCTTTCTTTCTTTCTTTCTTTCTTTCTTTCTTTCTTTCTTTTTCTTCACACAACACTAGCTGCTTGCTCCTCTTCCTTCTCCTGTCGCCTTCTATTCAAGTCTTATTCTCTGTGACTGCCATTTCCAGCAGTATACCTTTTCTTTGCACGTGTTTGGGGTTCTTTTTTCTCTATCCCTGTTCCCGCCTCTTTCTATTTGTGGTTATTCCTATTCAACATGTCTTTACAACGGGAACGGCACCGCACCTCATACTCTGTTGTTTGTGTCAGCTTGTCCTTCTGTCTTTCAGCCTGCATGATTTCTTGCTTGCCCGTTTGCCACATTTGTTTTCAACATAGTCTAACATTAAGGACTTTTTCGTCCCGAAGCCAGCAGGACGAACCCTTTCCTTGGTGTATGCCTGTAAGGTAGCTCTTACTTCGATTCCTGTATACGCCCCCTCCCTAGGTGACGCAGCTAACTATGATGCTGAACGCAACCCTAGTCAAAGAGCAGACGGATGCCCGCGTGGTGGAGGCCTTCTTCCTGCAGGCCCTGTACTGGTCGGCGGGCGCTGCGCTGATAGAAGAAGAGCGGGGCAAATTTGACGTCTACGCCAAGTATCTGTCCTGCATGACGCTTCTCAATGAGGCCGAGGCTAAGCCTGGACCAGGTCTTTCCCTTCATTACTGCTTAAGGTCTGTCTTAACCGGACAAATGTACGTCCTAGTTCGCCAAACCTGGCTGTGTGTACAGATGTACAGGTAGTCAAACTCGGACGCAGGTTTGTCCTGTTAAGGAAGGCATTTTGTCGAAGTGTTCGTAAAGTCATCTTTTTCGCATTTATTTGTTAGCGTTAGCATGTCGTTCGCAACAAGGTGTGCTTTGTGTACTTGTTTGTATTTTCTTCGGGCCAAAATTACCTACGCCATGTTGTTTGTGTAGAGAGGTGTTTGTCTGAGGGGGAAGGTAGCAAGTAAGGTATGGAGATCTCAAGCATGAGTTCAAGTTCGGTCCCGCCAGTGTTTACTCCTCCATTCTATTTCTATACACCAAAGGGCATCAGGTTCGGTGTGCGCTCAAATTAAAGTTTATGCAGTTTGATGTGCGCATCTCCCACGAAACCAAGCTGTCTAGATATTGTATTTGGTACGAGTTGTATGAAGCAGTTTCCTTCTTGAAAAAAACCTTTCATGGTAGCCAACCAAGTGGGACAACTGCAAAAAACATAAATATTTGGCAGACGAACTGTCTGGCCACTCAATGTTGCTCGAGTACTTTTGGGCGTTATTGCGTATGAAGGGCGGGGGCAGATAAGTAAGGAGCAAGGGAGCCCACCGGAAAAAAAGAAAGGCATTTTCAGGCGGACGCCAGATCACCTGTCGTCGTAGGGAATTTTCGAGTTGCATGCGTCCCATTTCAAGGACACAGCCGTAAAATAATGTCTTTCTATGCGAGTTTGTGTGGAGCTCCACGTTTTTATGGTGCCAACACGGGCACAAAAAAGCGATACGAACGCCCCTACAGTTCAGCTGGGGACCACAAACGTCAAACCAAATTTGGCTTTCCTGACATGCAGGCGAGCTTCCCGGTCAGGCCACGCTGTACGAGTTTTACTGGGATGGCGACAAGGAGCGTTGGATCCCGTGGTCAAAGCTGGTGCCACCGTACGTGCCGAATCCCGAGACCAAGTTCTCGCAGATCCTCGTGCACACCGTGGACACGGTGCGCGCCACCTGGCTGCTGAAGTTGATGGTCGGCATTAAACGACCTGTGGTCCTCATCGGCGAGACAGGCACCTCCAAGACAGCAACCATCGCTGCTTTTCTCCGGACCCTGGACTCCGACATACACGTAAGAAGCTTGATCTATTCAAGTGTAGGCCATGGCTCGCGACTGAACTTGGTGGATAGTGTACATCATTATTGTTTTTTAATTTTCGTTCAATATCAACATGACAGAGTCATTGATATGTACTACAGCACTGCTATCGACGCAGTTTACATCACGTGCGTGTTTAGTAGAGAGAGAGAAGAAAAAGGGAAAGAGGGAGAGAGAGAGAGAAGAAAAAGAAAAGGGGGAGGAAGAGAGAGAGAGAGACGGAGAGAGCAAGGGACCGGGTGAGAAGTTCAACGTTCTAGACTGACATGAACAATCCCCCAGTGTTTGCTTGTGGTGTCTGCTAAACTCGGATGTGTTACGGAAATAGAAGATTGCTAGAAGGAAAAGGGATAGACGAGAATTGAGCTTGGAGCCCATAGAAACTGAGTCATCCAAATTGATTTTTACCGTTGGGAATTAACCTAAAAGAAAAACATAGGAAATCTCTCGACTGTCCCCTCATACCACACTTTTTACGCCCATACCATGGGTAGGAAAATATTGTGGACCAGTAGCCCGTGGCTGCAAGAATATCTTTTGGGGCCATTGAAAAATATAAATCGCCAGCCCTTTGAACGATCGCATTTTTTTCTGAGTGCTTCAGGCGAGAGTATTAGTTTGCGTTTACCAGCACATGGATCACTGAAGGAAGCGTCACTTTCTGATTAAGACATTCTCCAAATAAGACCAAATTTTCTTGAGCATTTGTTTAGATAGCAGTTAAAGGGTTTCTGTGTATTTACTTACAAAAACAAACAAAAACCTTGGGTAGTGAAAGTTTCTGTGGGCTCCTGAATTTCAAAGCATAGGCTCCTCTGGATAGTAAAGTTTGACACTTCAACATCCCTGCATATAAAACATATGCATAGCAAGTTTCTCAAGGTTTCGGTAAACACAGAGAAGCTTTGCACTATACACATCTTGGTCTGTTTAGCTATATTACTGCTGGTTCATAGTGAGTATAGTCTTATAACATCACGGCTTTGATGTATCCATTTAATCAATTCGCACAGATTAAATATACTTTACCCAAACACGTTTTTGAGAATTGAACTTAATTCAATCACTTAATTGATGAGTTTGCTACTACAGTTAGCTGACCTGAGTACAAAAAGGGGAAAAAGAGGTGTAACACTTCCTGACCGACACGGTCCCTCCCTTTCATGCACCCTAGCTCATCCAGTCGTGAAGACGCCACACTAGGAGTGCACGTCCCAAACTTTATTTGTTTTTCATTTCAGTGTGTGACCAGCTTAACCCTGCAACCTGTTCCATAGTCTAGTGGCTAATATTGGAGCTCTTCTCTATCTCTACTGTCTACCCTATTGGTGACTTGCACGAGAGCCTGGCCTTCTACTACTCTCTAACTTTTCTAGGCCGCTAAAGGCAGTGGCTTCCAGAGTAAAGCTCCGTTGTGCAGCTGCAGCAGAGGCGCACGTAGAAGGCAGTCCTGTGGCTCACCCTCCCCTGTGCCCCTCAGTCTTCTACCTGCTACCTACTGCCTTGGGCCTTCGTGGTCAAAACTTTCTAAGTCCCATGGCCATTGCAAGCATAGCCATGTGGGCTGGGCTTAAGCCCTAGCAAGCTTTTTCCGTCTGTAGTTTCCTCTCTCTTTCCTGGTTATCTTCTTGTTCTCGAGTCCCCTTTTTATTTCTCCCAACTCCAACGCCCTCTACATCACATGGTCTATCCTCCTCACGTGCCTCTCCCCTTGTAAACAGCATCACGTGGATATTCACTCATGAACTGTTGACAGGCATCGCGAGTTTCCAAGTCCACCGACCAGACATTACTAATGCATTTGTGATCAGTTGTCGCCATGCTGTCACCTGATGTCCCTGACTCTTGGACCAGGGAGGTTGGTTAACCCCCCTCCCCAGTACGTATTGTTCCCTGGGAGAGCACGAATTTTACTTCCTTGAACTGAGCAGGCTAGTTCATTAATCACCCACAGACTTAATAATTAAGTAAACAACGCTAGCCTTACACGCCAGGTCTCAATTTCGTTACAGAGGAGTTATGCAAACTTTTAGGAGAGATGAAGTGTTCAAGAGCTCCTGTGTGTGATTAACCGCCAGCGTGTCCAGTTCCTTCTGGTTTGAGAGCAAACTGTGTCGTCCGTACACTAGGTCTGAAGTCTTATCACTAACAGTAGTGCACGGATGTTGCAGCTGCTGCTGAACATGAATTTCTCCAGCCGCACCACCTCGATGGACGTGCAGCGCAACCTGGAGGCCAACGTGGAGAAACGCACCAAGGACACGTATGGTCCTGCACCTGGAAAACGCCTGATCATCTTCATCGACGACATGAACATGCCACAGGTATTCACATCGACAAGATGAATATTCTAAAGGTATATCCGCACATGGCATTATCATGTTACTTCAACTGATGTTTAGATGCCACAGGTATCCTCTCAGTTTATATTAAAGTTACAGATATCTTCTCAAGCGATATTAACCTTGCACAGGTAATCCTCAACTGATATTAAGATATCAAAGGTATCTCCTAACTGATATTAATGCCACATATATCTCCTCAACATTTCAAAGGCATCTCCTCAGCTGATATAAACATACCGCAGGTCTCGCCATCCACAACACGCCAGACTTATTGAAATACACATGTCACATGTATCTACATACTATATAAACATAAGGAACATTCTACATTCTAAATAATATTAACATGCCACAGCTATAAGCATCACACCCCAGGTCTCTTCAAAGATGGCAGTTTAGGTGAGGCCGCATAACAAGACTTGTTGTTCAAGGAAAAGCACAACGAAGTTTTTGGCGATGAAGGTTGACACCCAAGGGTGAATTTCTGCAGCCAAGTAAGGTGACTGACTACAGCATCACCAGTTGTTGAACACTAGGTGACCGCGCAGCATGTTTTATGTTGCTGTGCGGGGAACCAGGTGGACTCCAAAGGTGCAGCTGCTCTACAAAGTTAGGCGACGTAGTTTATTGTACCGACTTTTTAGCACTCCATGACAAGCACGGCGATGTTTTTGCCCAGGTGGACACTTACGGCACGCAGCAGCCCATTGCCATGCTGAAGCTGCTGCTGGATCGGGGCGGGGTGTACGACCGCGGCAAGGATCTAAACTGGAAAAACATGAAGGACATCGGCTACATCGCGGCCATGGGCAAGGCGGGCGGCGGGCGCAACGAAACGGACCCGCGCTTCGTCTCGCTCTTCTCTGTCTTCAACATGACCTTCCCGGCCGAGGCCTCGCTCTTCCTGATCTACAACTCCATCCTGACCGGACATCTGCTGGCGTTCTCGGAGGAGATTCAAGAGATCGCTCCCAAGCTGACCAAAATGACTATGGAGTTGTACAGGTGCGAGGTTCCTGCACTGCTCGAAAAAAAAAAGATATTTTTCACATTCCTCATTTCTAAAGTTTTTTTTCACAAATTTTTTAAGGAAAAGAATCATCTTCACACTTTAATGTATATCTGTCTATCTATATGTATACACAAGAATCTCGAAATAGCAAGGTTGTTGGTCACGTGGCATTTGGTCGATTGACAGCACGACTGTGAAGAACATGCCCCCGACGCCGTCCAAGTTCCACTACATTTTCAATCTGCGGGACCTGTCACGGATCTACAACGGCCTGTGTCTGTCCACGCCGGATCGCTTCCACAACCGAGACCAGTTCCTGCGGTTGTGGCGGAACGAGTGCATGCGGGTTTTCAGCGACCGCCTCATCAGTGACGCCGACAAAGAGAGCTTCCACGTAAGTACAACAGGAAGGACAGGATACATCTGTCGCAGGGTATCGACAGACTGGCTGACAGACAATCGAACGATCACCCGATCGTTGCTCGACCAACTGTCTGCCACCTAGCCAGTATGGCCACGTCCACCATGTGCACAAGGCTAGTTCTAGGATGCATTACTTTTTATTTAAAATACTTAGGCTTTCTTTTGCGCGATAAGAATAATGGTGGTGGTGGTGGTGGTGGTGGTGGTGGTGGTGGTGGTGGTGGTGGTGGTGGTGACGACGACGACGACGACGACGACGACGATGATGATTTAAAATTCTAGCATTGCCACGGGATGTACGTTTACGCGGAAAAGAAGTGAGTGGGATTACACAAAATATTCTCAGTGTGCACGTGTGCGGTCTGTGCCACAGTCAGTGCTGGACGAACTAGTGGAGGAAAACTTCAGGCGCAACCATAGCTACGTCATGAGGAATCCCATCTTGTTCGGCGACTACCGCACGGCGCTGGATGAGACGGAGCCCCGCCTGTACGAGGACCTGCAGGACTATGAGGCTATCAAAAGTCTCTTTCAAGAGGTGCGGCCTCAGCCTACGTGTACTCCTACACATATGCAAACGCATGAACACGGGCATGCAAACCCACTCACATAAATGCCAAGAGATCGGCTATTTATAAGGCGGTTTCTAAACCATGACAAGACCTGTTACGGTGAGGTCATTTATAGAGGTTACTTCATGGAACCTTTCTCTGCAGGATTTTCTTCAGGGAGTAGGGTTTTATGTTGGGGCGGGACCAGAGGATTAGGAACGGCATTAGCTTTGAGTGTCGGTATATCACTTCTTTGTTTATTAACAGTAAATGAAAAAATAGACGAAATCTTCGTCTTTACACTTCTGTCTGTTCGTCCTTCCGTTCGACCGTCTTTTTCTTTTTTTTTTTCCTTTTCGTGTTTGAGCTCGTCATCTCTGTCGTTCTCTTCTCTTTCATTGCTTGCTGGTGCTTCCCGTATTCCAGGTCCTTTTTCAACTCCCCTTGCTCTTCTGTTTACCCTTTTGTTGCCTCAGATTCTTGATGACTACAACGAGAGCCGCATTCCCTTGACATTGGTTCTCTTCGATGATGCCCTTGAGCACCTCACGCGCATTCATCGCGTGCTGCGCATGAACCGCGGCCATGCTCTGCTGGTGGGAGTCGGGGGTTCCGGCAAGCAGTCCCTGTGTCGTCTGGCGTCCTACGCAGCAGGGGGCGAGATTTTCGAGATCAGACTGAGTCGCGGCTATGGCGAGAGCGCGTTCCGTGACGACCTGAAGGTCCTCTACAACAAGCTGGGCATGGAGAACAAAGTGGTCATCTTTCTGTTCACAGACCAGCACGTGGCCGAGGAAGGTTAGACACCGCCCTTCATCTCGCGTCTTATCAGTTTCGAGTTGAATCTGTTCATTCTCTTCCTCCCTCCCCCTCTCTCTCTCCCTGTCGTCCCTTCTTTCCCCCCTCTGTGTACATTTTGCGTGTACTTTATTTGTGTGTTTGAAAGAAAGGGATCGAGACAGAAACAAGCAAAAATGTATACACTGCCCTGCGCAAAAAGAAAAGTGGCTCTCAACAGGCGACAGAAAAGACGGATAAGAAAGAATCCAAAAATGAAGATTTCTCCTGCATTAACTTATTTACACAGGGCGGATTGTTATATATGGCGGAAGAAAATTTACTTCGCATGAAACTGTGTACAGGTTTTCTAGAGCTGATCAACAACATGCTTACCTCGGGGATGGTGCCCGCGCTGTTTGCTGACGACGAGAAGGAGAGCATCATTGGACAGGCAAGTCTTCTGTTGACTAAAACCAACAACTAAGTGGGAAAAGTTCCCCGTTCTAGGTTCTCCAAGATAATAATAGCTTGCTAACTTCTCCTGCTTCTCTAGCTGTTCTGCTTCATTGATGCTTTCCGTTCCAACGTTTGCAGTGTTTGATTATTAAAAAGTTTTACTTTTAGACTTTTTTAAAAATTGCATTCACTCCTTGTATTGGTATTTAATAACTGAAACGCGAGAGCGCCTTACAAGATATTTACTTTCTACTGTTTGATTGGAGGTGCGTCTTATCTCTGGCTCACTGTGGTGTGTGGCAAAGACCTTCGTTTAGTTAAGTTTTTCGTTTTGTTTGACAGAAGCCGTAGAGATACATATTACTGCAGTAAAGTCACTTCAAATGACATATAATACAATACAATACAATACACCATTTTGGAAATTTGAGATGTCTGCCATACAGACGGCATGTATATACAGTTGATGTCAGATTAAGTTAATCATAGTCACTTCCATCCCAACGAGAAAGACCCCTGTCTTAATGAGAACAGAATTTCGAGGTCTCTCTTTCACTGCTAAGGAACAAGGACTTTATGATTATTAATCGACGATATAAGTAAGAATGGTTTCTTAAAATCCTGATTTCTTACAGAGGGCACACATGCCATTGTATTTTCCATAAGGGTAATTCTCAGCGAACAAAAGAGAAAAACCCCAAACTGTCCGTTGTATACTGACTCATTTATACTTTCCGTGGGTTGTGCGGCACGTTTATGTTCTTCCTGCAACAATCCGCGCTCTACAGAGCAGCTAGAATATTGCTCTGGTAAGTTCTGAGCTTGCTGTTTTTTGACTAGGTGGAAGATTGCCACAGATTTCGGAGTCTGGAAAAGACTGATCTGGCTTTTTATAGAGATGATGTCCGTTGTATGCAGGGGATCAAACTCCTGCCTCTCTCAAGGACATACCTCATATATTTGTTTAAATACTTACATGTTGAAATGCTTGAATGTTTAAATGTATGAAGTTTCGAACATTTGAATGTTTAAATGGTCGAATGTTTGATGGTTCAACTATTGAATATTCGAAAGTTCGAACATTTCAGTGTTGCAGTGTTAAATATTTACATGCTTTGAATGTCGTAACAGACTCGGGCAGAAGCCAAGGCTAACGGCTGCAGCATAGACCGCGAGAGCATCTGGCAATACTTCATCGACAAGTGTGCTAACAACCTGCATGTGGTGCTGGCCATGTCCCCTGCGGGCGACACGCTACGCACACGCTGCAGAAACTTCCCTGGTCAGCCACTGTAACGGTTTTCATCCACCCCTCGTCTTTTCGCTCCCTCACAACGTCCGTCTTGTCTAACCGCCCTCAATTTTTCTGTCTGCTTTGTGTCCTATATGCCGTCCTTAACTTCTGTCAATCGTGCAGAAACTAGCACAAACATATACAACTTAAGTAGCGATGTATTTACTGCGTCTAGAAAGTTCCACAATCTTGGTTGCTTATGACACTAAAGCTTCTTCCTTGATATTAAGGTCGTAGAGAAAGAATTTTCTGCGGGGCAGCTTTGTGAGGGCAATGCTGATCTTCCCTCCCTTGCTGCCTTACCTTTCTTGACCCATGGGTCAGGTGCCCATTCTCAGTTGGGGGGAGTGTGGTTCACGGGCATCGAGCCAGCGCCTTCGGGTTCGGAGGCCTGCCCTCTAACCCCTCTGTCTGCTTCCCCCGTACAATACTAAACGCACGAACTATTTATGCTCAGTTGTTAGTACACGGGTGCTATTCAGAATGTTTATTATTTATCTGCTTTCTTGTGGTTTTATAAAAACAGCAATGTTTAATCAGACATCCAGATTAATTTTCGGGGTACAGGATAGGAAGATGAAGGATGGAGGCAGAGAGGGAAACGGGGAGGAGGGATTACGCAGGCTGTAACTGGATTTAGCGGTAAGGGTCTGTTAGCCTGTAAAGAATGGAGCGCCGATTAGGGTTTTCCTCTTACCTCAAAGCGTGTTTTGTGCACATGTTCTTGTGTGCGTACGTCCTGCAGGACTGGTCAACAACGCCAGCATCGACTGGTTCTTCCCTTGGCCAGAGCAGGCCTTATTTGCGGTCGCCAGTGTTTTCGTCTCCCACGACGTAAGTATTCCACAGAACTTTCCTTGGCGTAACCATTCCGCAGAACTATAGAGCTTGCAATTTTTTCCCCGGTCGTTCCGACTCAGATTAGCCTCAAAGTGATTCGGTGACACCGACAGACTCTGTGTGGCACAGAATCCTCTCGTTCCCGGCGAGTGGCGCGAGGACGTGATCAGGCACATCGTGCTCGTGCACCAGAGCATGGGCGCGTATAGCAAGCTGTTCCTGCAGAAACTGCGCCGCACCAACTACGTCACACCCAAGCACTTTCTGGATTTCATCAACACCTACCTCAAGCTGCTGGACGTCAAAGACAAGTACGTCTTGACCCAGGTGAGGCATGTCCCCTGGACTCTCTGCTTGTTGGTGGCTGGTCTTGTCCATGTCCAGTGACTGACCTGGATAGACTGGAGCCTGCAAATAGATTTCTCTCCATGATTCATGGGAGTGTATCGAGGTTTTTTTGTTCATTCTACCAGATTCAGCTCTTTACCAGATACTTATTCCTGTTCCACAAACAAAAAAGGAGATAAAATTCCATTTTGTTTAGAAGATATAAGGATTCAAACATCAATATATCCTGGATATACGCTCACTCCCACACACAAGCGCCCCCGCCCCTAAACACTCCCTTGCCGCATTCTCTCTCTCTCTCTCTGTCTTCCCTCTTGTTTCTCAAGAGAAAGGCCTTTCCTGTTAGAAGCTTTGAGACTGGTATAGCAAACCTTGTGTCATTTTTCTGTACGTTGAGGCAATACAAGCCTCTCAGGAAAAGATTTTGCATTCCGTGTTGCTATATATGTGACACCGTTGCAAGAATCCCTGGCCCCTACTGGCAATAACACCTGCACAGCCCGACCCCTGGACTGTCTGCAGTGCGACCGTCTTGATGGTGGGCTGACTAAGATCGCGGAGGCCGCGGAGATGCTGGCGGTGTTGAACGAGAAGCTGGCCGTGCAGAAGGTCGCTGTGACCGAGAAGACGGCGGCCTGCGAGCTGCTGCTGACGGAGATCGTGGGCCGGACCAAGGAGGCCACAGAGAAGAAGTCCATAGCGGAGGCTGCCAGCAAGGAGATCGCGGAACAGAGCATCATCATCGCCAAGGAGAAGGTATGGAGCCGTCGTCGTCTTTCCCCGCCTCTCTCAGAGAGAACGAGGAGGGGTGGGGGTGGGAGTTCTCCTTTTCGTTCACTTCATCGCCAGCATTGTCACGGGGCTAGTTTTGTATATGCTAACGTTGCGTTTTCCTTATAGTATATTTCATCATTTTACTGTCAATTTCATTATTACTGGTGATACTATTGTTAGTGGGTTTTTTTGTTTTCTTTTTCTTTTTGATATTATTATTTTGTCATTCTGTGACGCAGAAAGAGGCAGAGGAAGCTCTGCAGGAAGCCTTGCCAGCTCTGGAGGCTGCACGTCTGGCACTGGATGATCTCGACAAGTCTGACGTCACGGAAATTAGGTGCGGACATATTAAGGGGCTGATTTCTTCCATCTCAATCTTCCACTCCCATCGTAATCGGGTTATGCCCATCCCTGTTCGCTCCATTCTTAAAAGTCTCCACTTTAAATTTAGACGTTTACATCCCAACTTTTCATTTTCACCCTGTATTCATTGCTTGTTCTGTCGGGGCGGAATGCAACGTAGTGGCAGTGGGCACTTGTCACCGAGACAGTGAGCCCCGTGGGTTCGGATCTCTCAGATACCCAACACGCCTAGTTATATCGTGAGTTCCTGTTTGTAATGTAGTTGTCCTCGGCGTCCCGGTACGGAGTCAGTCACACGTACAACACGACTCATCATATCGTGTTTTCCTGGCGCGTTTGTCCTGCTGCCATGACCCTGCAGGTCATTCGCCAAGCCGCCCAAGGCCGTGCAGACCATCTGCGAGTGTATCGTTATCATCCGAGGCTCGAAGGACGTGTCCTGGAAGACTGCCAAGGGCATGATGTCTGACCCCATGTTCTTACGCTCGCTCAAAGAGATGGACTGTGATGCCATTGGTGGCAAACAGATCTCGGCCACCAAAGGTCAGATGGTTGGGGGTTTTTATTTTGGGGGGGGGGAGGCTGGAAAATTTAGTGATAGTTACATATTCTTTAAGGGTTGCACACAATTTGCTAGAATTTTCCTCTGTTACTGAAAATGTGACGCTTGTAGAAGCTGATAAAAAAATTAGCTCTTTTTATAACCCCTGTATAACCACCGCTGTGCCTCTCGCCCTCTTTTGCGTCAGCTTGTGAACATGTGAAGCTCGTGCGATTGATGTCTGTTGCCCCTCGCGTGTATTCAGGTGTGGTTTTTGCAATCTTTATGCTTGCCTGATGTCTGGCCTTCCTTCCTGTACATTCATGAGCATATACATGCACTCATACATGCATGCAGCAGGTATATGATGCTTACGATCTTTGGACGTGATCTCTTACATGCGACGCTACGTGTGTTTGCTCATATAAGCACGTGCGTGCGTCTGTGGTTGTTTGTTGGTGCGATGTGTGTCTGATCTGCGTGTTTATGTGATTCCGCCTGCCCCCGTGGCTGCAGCTTTGCTGAAGGACATGAACATGACTGTGGACGAGATGAAAGCCATCAGCAGGGCTGGCGCCGGCCTCCTCAAGTTTGTGGAGGCCGTGATGGGCTACTGCGCCGTGGCCAAGGACATCAAGCCAAAGAGGGAGATGGTTGGTGCCCCTTCGCCTCCTCCTCACGGGCTGGCTGTCAGACAGCACATGCGTGCACATGCAGCACACACGTACCTTACTGTCCCTCCTGTATTCTAGATCTCCATCATGCCAGCGAAACCTTCGCTTTTCCTCTTTCCATCCTTCCTTCCACATTCTTTGATTTTTTTCTACCCCCCTCCTGCTCTGTCTCCTCCCTCCCTCCGTTGTTTCACCTGTTGCTTAACCACAGAAAGCACACAGTCAGGTAAGCACATTCAGTCGAATTGTTCAAAAAGATCTTTTCCCAATCAACTCACGACACGAGATGTGGTAAGGAAGTTAAAGATATATTTTTCTGAATAGTGTAGATATGCTAGGCCATTTTGTTAAACGCCTGCGCATGGGCATTTTAAGGTTCTTGAGAGAAGTTTCTCTTACATTAGCTTTTAGCTTTTTTGGCACCCGACATTTTTACAAATGTAGTCGAAATGTTAAAATATTTTTTTAAAAGAAAAAATGTTTCTCTTACCACGCCGGCACGTGGCTGACATGTATATAGGTGGCCAGACTGGAGCGAACGTTCTTCGAGGCCAAGACCCAGCTGGACAAAGTAACCAGGGAAATCACTAAGCTGGAGGCCGTGTTGTCGGACCTGAACCAGAAATACGAGGAGGCTATGTCCGAGCGGCGGGCCTTGGAGGAAGAGGCATCCATCATGGAGCGTCGCCTTATTGCCGCTGACAAACTCATATCCGGTCTCAGCTCGGAAAACGTTCGGTGGGTGTTGCTGTTGCCCCTTAAAAAATGATACTGCGCAGCATTTTTTTTTGGGGGGGGGGGCTTTGGATGCAGGGCGAAATAGTTTTCGTTATGTTAGATTTCATTTACTTGATGCCAAAAGGTGGATAAATCGGAAGTTTTGAGGTTTTCCCGTATCTTATAGGTTTGCTGCATCTGTAATTAAGCATATTTTTTTAAAATTCATGGTATTTTTTTCTTTCAAACATTGCGTACATGCTGCACACAAAGAGCACTAGAGGTTGCCGGTATATTTAAATCTTAGCCACTTGCCCCTAAAGCGAACAGCATGCTCCCATTTTGCACTCGAGGTGATCCTTAACGATCATATCCTGCCTTTCCTAACTGGTTATATAGCTGTATCTGATAATGTTTAATACATAGTTTTATCCATTTCTTCCCCACGTTCGATTTGCTTGACGAGTTGCCTGTGAGTGCAGATGGACTCACGACCTCGAGGAGCTGAAGAAGTCGCGAGTCCGGTTGCTGGGTGACTGTCTAGTCGGGTCAGCTTTTCTGAGTTACGTGGGCGCCTTCAGCTGGGAGTTTCGCAACGACCTCGTAAACAAGGAGTGGATCGGCGACTTGCGGACCAGGGGGTTGCCACTAACAGACCCCTTCCGCGTTGAGAGTCTCCTCACAAACGAGGTGGAAATCAGCAAGTGCGTTCACGTGATATATTTCTTCCTGATTTTAGTATAATGCTGGATGTTACAGAAGGTACCTGGACATTTCTTGTGGGGTCATAGAACAAACACGCTGTCTTGTAGGCAGTGGGTTTACATAGAGCTGGATAGTATGGTGTTACCCACGAAGTACAGTATGGCTGGGGGATCCTTTTCGACCAATGACAGGGATTCGTTTGTTCAATTGTCCATGAAGCATAATACATACATTGAGAGTTCCGTGGGGGATTTCCCCTAGCGCATTCGTATTTAGGTGCGAGGAAACTTCCATCTTACTGGGAGAACTGGTGCGCTCTGCTAACCGTGGAGTTTGAAGAAAATGGGTGCCGTCTAGCTACCAGTCATATGCACAGAGCGCGGTCACGCAAATCTCGATTGTTAGTTTGATCTCGAATTCTCAACCTGCATATTGCAAAGTCCTTGTCATCAAAATATCAAGAATCGTGAGTTATGGCCTCAGCTGTCTTTTCCGGCATAACTATTTCTTCCGTCTGTAGCAACCGTTTACGGAAGTGGCATTTATTTGCCGTGCTATAGTCACAGCCTACAACACCCCATCCGGACAATGCAACAACCAATCAAGCTATAAATCTTTCAGGTGGGGCTCAGAGGGCTTGCCGCCTGACGAGCTGTCTGTTCAAAATGGCATCCTGACGATGCAGGCGTCCCGCTTCCCGCTGTGTATAGACCCTCAGCAGCAGGCACTCCGGTGGATCAAGAACAAAGAAGAGAAACACAACCTGAAGGTAATCAATACCCTGGCAGTCCGGTCCAGGTGAGATCCAGGTGTGACTTGGCATGGTAGACCACAAAGCTTTAGGGAGGGTTTCACTGACGTCCTTCAGTCCACACTAACAGTGATCCTGAACCGTCTGTTCCATTATACAATTCCCCAGACCTTAAAGTCAGTTGCCTGGACTGGAGCCAGCAACCTAGCTAACTGTTAAAAACTAGTAAAGACATGCACAGTAGGAATCAAATTCCAGTACAATTAGGGTATTTATACGATGAAAATGGAAGTTACTATAGCATGAAAAAAACCACCCCCGTATTCCATTGCAATATTGTGTTCATATCTGATTGAGGTGAAGACATATTTAAACTGTGAATTTATTATCTTTAGACTACAGTTGAGATTGGTTTCCTTAAAAAATTATTTCATCGACAGGTGTGCACATTTAACGACCCCGACTTCCTTAAACAGCTGGAGATGTCCATTAAGTACGGCTTTCCTTTCGTCTTTAAAGATGTGGATGAGTACATCGACCCTGTTATTGACAACGTGCTGGAGAAAAATATAAAAAGTTTGTAGCTGTTCTCATTTACATTGTATGTTAACAGTCCTGTTTTTTAAAAAAAAAAGATTTCTTCTTTCTTTCTGTTCATGTCATCCATTTTACCCATTAGAACACCTTCATTTGCCAGAGAGATCAGCGAAGCAGTCAGGCCTTACTGTAGGTTTATTTTCTTTTTCGTCCCGGGCAATTCGAATGCCGGCACCTGACTTTCATCTGGCGGACAGCCTCCACTTTGTCGTTCGCCATTACCGCCATCGCCTGTGGATTCACGACCAGTCGCTTTTGCATTTTCTGGGTTGTCTGCTCCTGCGTCTTTGTTGACTTCTGTGGGAGAGTTGGCTTCAAAGTTGGTGCTACAGTTTTCTGCTGCGTTTGATGGAGCTGTGGCGGAGCATCGGCAGCAATTTCAGCAGTTTTTGCATTCGTTCCCCATGGCGGTTGATGAATCAAGTGGCTCTCGTTCGCGTTCTACCCATCATCACTCGCCGCTTTCTCCTGCCAGGGTCCGCGACTCTGACCGGCGGCGGAGTATTGGTGCGGACAGGAGTGCTTCCCCTTGATCATTGACTCGAACAGAGGGGAAGATACGGAGGACGCGCCTCCTGCGCGTCTTTCGTCCTGTTCCACCATCGAAACTGCATAGGGAGATATTCGTGCGCTTTCTGAGCTGGGCATTCTGCAAGGTGACAGCATTTCCAGAGACCTGCGGCTTGGAGAGCGCTCCCCGACGCCTGGTGCTGGATCGCTGTGCTCCATCCTGTGCCAGCTTTGTTTCTACGCCGGTGTGACAGTTTCCGCCATGGTGTTTGAACTATCGTCTGACTCGGCGTTCCTTTGCCCTGCCGTGACGGCAGTGCCCTTGTCTGCTTACACCCTGGACTTGTGTGTTTAGTGCACCGCCGTTTCTACTCCTGGTGGATCCGTTTCACAATCCTGCGCTGACAAAACGAGTGGTAGTTTCATCTGGAATGGCTGTGCTCAAACGTGCACAACTGTCCCTGTTCCTCGTTTTTGTTGTTGTTTTTTGGCGTGTAGCACCTTATCTCTTTTACACGGACAGACACTTTCTGAGCGCGGACAGGAAGACTTTGATCCCCTTGTTCAAGGTATGCTCGCGGCAACCCGTGATTTGTTGACATTTGACGCCAAAGGCCGCTGTCCTCCATTACTCGCCCGGCTCATCGTTCATCACTTTATCTTCTCCATCTTTTTTGGACCTGAGGCCGCGAGCGCTAAGGAGGATAGAGGTTGTAATCCTCTCATCTTTGTCCAGGGCTTGCAGCAAATTTTACATTCTCGACAGGGTGGCAGACAACGCCATTATGTGCGGCTCCAACGCAGCCGTAATACCCATGCACGTCATCAGCTGCAGCGATGTGGCCAAGCCTCTTGTCCTCGTTGTGGCCCTCCTCAGCCTGCTTCTGCTCCTCCGCCAAACGGCCAGCGGCCCTAGGGAGTTCCCTGTCGGAGCACGCCTGCTCCACTTCTGCCACAGCTGGACGATCCTTTTCTCCGACAACCATTGGGTCTTGGAAGTGGTACACAAGGGACTGCGTCTTTCCTTCCTCTCCCCTTTTCCCCTGTCCTCCAATCCCTTATGGATATCACCTCCTACAGATGCAGCCCGCCTTCAGACTCTGCTCCTCAAGAACGTGCTAACAGTTGTTCACAACCCAGCTCCGGGCACCTTTTCCTGGTCCCCAAACCAGGCGGGTGGCGCGCCTCAACACATTGCCGTCCCCTCCACATTTTCGAATTGAAACTACTGCAGGAGTGCTACCAGCTGTTCAGCCATTCGATTGGGTAGTTTCAATCGACCTGCAGGACGCTTATTATCACATCCCCCATCCATCCCTCAGCTCAGCGTTACCTGCGAGTGGCGTTCGTTGGGATCGCTTATGGCTTCCAGGCCACGCCCTTTGGACTCAGCCTGGGTCCATGGGTCTTCACACGTCTGAAGGAAACAGTGGTGGCGTCAGTGTGACCTGCGTCGTCGTCTCTGATTCCCATTATTCGGACGACTTTCTGCTCCTCTTTTGTCTTTCATGCCAACTGGAAGCAGACAGAGACTTGATTCGTGCCCGTTTTTGTACCTTGGGTTTCCTCGTCAACAGCAGGAAGTCGGATTGGGAGCCCGCCCAGTCGTTTGTGGATCTGGGCATGGAGTGTTGTACTCCACAGAACCGTGTCTTGCTTCCTCTGGACAGAGCGGCGACTATTACCCACGCTGTCACCTCCTTCCTCCAACAGGATTTGGTGACCCATCGGCAGGTTGCTGGGATCATAGACCTGTGCAATGCAGCCACGGATCTACTCCCTTATGGCTGGCTACAGGTTAGACCGTTACAGTGGGCGTGGGACACTTTCCTGCCTTTTCCTCCCAAATACCTACCTACCTGATGCCATGGATGAATCTTTGTTGACTTTGATCCAGCATTCCTTTGAGAGTGACACTGCTCGACATTTCTTTGTGCACGAGTGCCTCCAAGAAAGGTGTGTGTATGTGTGTGTGTGGTGGGGGGATCTGCTTCCTTCTTTTGTCAGCATAGCCGGTCATTATATTGCGGCAGGGGCCTCCCGACACACCAACGACATGTAGCTCTTAGCCTTTCACCTGGCTCTGCGACACTGGCAGTCAGCAATCACAGAGTTCCGAGTGACTCTGGACAAACAGCACCACTGTGGTGGCCTGCATTCGACACCAGAGTTGGGAGGAACTCGTAGAATGACACCTACGTCCACAAGTCTTCTGCTCGACCTCTTTCCTGCCGGCGCTGCCATGTCCGTCGACCTGTTGCCACAAAACCGAACACTCAGCTCCCTCGCGTTGTTTCTCCCATTCCGGACGAGACACCTCTAGCAGTCGATGACATGACGTATGATTGAGCAAGGCTCAATCTATACGCCTCCCTCTTCCCGATGGTCCCCAGAGTGCTTCGTCTCGAGACAGTAGCATGTGTAATGACCATGGCTCTGCTTGTATGGAGACGATCGTGGACCACTCTCCCCGTTCGCCACTGTAGGACAGCCCCCATTCCTCTGCCCGCTCGAGTAGATCTTCTCCTGCACCCTGGAACTGACAGGATGTATCCACGTGTCGCAGACATGCCTTCAGACTGTACGGTGGGCCTTGCTGCAGTGTGGGTTCTGTCAGAGCCGCCGTGAGGATCCTGTAGGTACGACGAGCCTCCAGCTTGACAGTGTACGATGCCAAGTGGGTGGAGTTTGAACGATAGTGTCGGGAGCAGTCTTTGGATCCGTGCAATTTATCACCTGGACATTTGGCAGATTTTCTGGTGTTCCTGTTTCAAGACCTACGCCTGGCGCCTACTACTATCCAACGATACCGTTCAGCCACTGGCAGCATTTTTCGCCTGTTAGGGGGTTTTAACCCTGGGACTTGTGACGGACTCTTTCTCATAATTTTGCGCAGACTTTTCCCAAGTGGTCCTTGGATTTAGTACTCAAGATGTTTGTGATGCCTCCTTATGAGCCTTTGGACAGCATCCCACTATGCCTTTTAGCACGTAAGACTGTGTTTTTGCTGGGGCTAGCATCCACAGTCAGGATTGGAGAGTTACATGTCTTATTGGCAGATCCCAGCTTCATGCAATTTACCTCCCAGGGGGGCGCTCCTGCTAAAGCCATGGGCTGGTTTTCTGGCAAGACTGCTCTTCCCCAGAGCGCTTCAGCGCTGGAGGATCCCGCCGCTGTCAGAATCTACCCTGTGCCCAGTGAGGACTTTGAAAATGTACCCTCGGCAGACGGCAGGGAGCCGTTGGCCAGGGAGGCCCCTCTTCTTGGGACTTTCGCCAGGGAGTGCGCCCACCAAGCAATGCCTGTCTGCATGGATTAGAAGTACCATTTAAGGAGTCATACCAGCAGGCTTCTCAGGGGGGTCTCCCATCTGTTCTCGGCCAGCTCATGAGCTGCGAGCCCTTGTGGCCTCCTTTGTTTATGTCAAGGGTGTTGCATCGTCTGTTATTATTCAGGTGGTTGGCTGGTCGTCTGGCTCCGTCTTTGGAAGGTTCTACCTTCGTCCCCTGCCCTCTTTCGATATTGCCTGCGTGCTACCGCCTCACACTGTCACCCACTGTTTGTTTCTCCGTCACTGGTCTTTCGCCTTTGGGTAAGTTTTGAAAAAATCCTTTTCCATTAACATAGTAACTGTCAGGGGTCGTAAGTGGGTGACTGCAGGTTGACGCACTAGAGAGCGATCGCCTCGCCCACCTCCTCTTCGGTATTCTGGCACGTGGTGCCCGATTCTAATGGGTAAAGACATGTTTCTATGTATTTAGTTTCAGTAAATTAGAATCTTGCACTATACCGAATGTACCTCCCTCCTCCCCGCTGTGGCTGGAGAATAACTGACGATGCTGCGTGATTCGGCGAGTCTTACACTAGTGGGACGGTAAACAGAGTACACGGAGGGGGCGAGAGGGGGAGGGCAGGATTCACGACTTCACGATTTTCAGCTGAGCAGTCAGGGCTGACTGCTTCGCTGGTCTCTCTGGCAAGTGAAGGTGTTAGCACATGGTGCCCAATTCTAATTTACTAAAACTAATTTTACAGTTTCCTTTTTTGCTTAGTTTTTGTTTATATGTAACAAACTAACAAGTGAATTAAGTTTGTCATTTCACTTGTAGTTTAAATACTGTTTAATTAATTAATCCAGAATAATGTTTTTGTCATCTTACTGATAATGTACTCTCATCTTAAGCATTTTTTCTCATTATTCAGAGACACTGATATTAACTTTCAAATAAATAATGCCGCATGCCCTGCATAAGGTCGTAGGGGAGTGAGACCCCACTTTTCTGTGGGCTCCCTCGCTGCCTTATTTTCCCTGACACATGAGTAAGCCTGAGTCGACTTGGGAAGTGTTGTGCGGCGAAAGGGTATCGAACAAGCGCCTTCTGGTTCTGAGGCACGAGTTCTAACCACTCGTCCATCCGCTTCGCCCAAAGTGAAATATTAACTGTTGAATCTATTTGCCGATCAGCTGAGCAAGGTCGCGTGTTTGTCGTGCTGGGAGATAAAGAGGTTGACTTCGACCCCAACTTCAGAATGTACCTGAACACCAAGCTGGCTAATCCAAAATACGGGCCCAACGTCTTTGGGAAGGCTATGGTAATCAACTACACCGTCACCCTGAAGGTAATGCAGCAACGATCTCATCCTGTGTTTCATTTTGCCTGTAGCCTTCCGAGCACTTTGGCAGATTATAAATTATATGTCATGTGTACGATCTGGTAAGACGGACCTTGTGTGTCACTGATGTGAAGCGCGTGTTGACGATGTGACACTAAGGTGCTCTTGCAGGGCCTCGAGGATCAGCTGCTTAGCGTTATTGTGGGTCATGAGCGCAAAGAGCTAGAAGAACAGCGTATGACCCTGATTCAGGAGACCAGGTGAGTAACGAGCAAAAGTGTTGCTTTATAAGGCAACGAGCAAAAAGTATTGCTTAAATATGGACGGTAACGGGTAAAGGTGCTGTTCAAATAAAGCGAGGTACGAGCGAAGATTGTCTAAATAAGGCAAGTAACGAGCGAAAACGCTACTTAAGCCGAGTAACGACCTGTGGTGCTACCAACGTTCTTCACAAAACACACAAACGGGCTAGTTGACTAATCTGTGGCCCAAATGAATGTGAATGGATAAAAAATAAAATCCAAGAATGTTACATGTTGATGCATTATTAGAATACATCCATTTAGGGACTATGGTACCACCAAAGTCTCTAAACAAACAAACAGATTAGCGAGCTAACAAATCTGTTGCCCAAATCAATTTGAGCATACCTGCTGTTGAAAGATCCGAGAATGTTATATACAAATCTGTTATTAGAATACACCGAGTTAAGAGCTTTCCTGTCACTTGAAAGACATTGACGCCAAGCTAGCTGCCAGGGAATGGTGCTACAAATCTAGACGGGTAATAAGACTGAAGTAGTAGGGGACTGGAGAACAGAAGCAGTGATCACTGATGGGGGACTGTGCTGTCGTCCAGCGACAATAAAAAACTGCTGAAGGACCTGGAGGACTCGTTGCTGCGAGAGCTGGCCACGTCTCAGGGCAACATGTTGGATAATGTGGAGCTTGTGGCCACTCTGGAGGAGACAAAAACCAAGGCAACAGAGGTACAGTTCTTTCATGCTGCATTCTGAAGTTAAAGTGTGTTTATCTCTTCCCTTTTTACCTGATTAATATTTGGTGAACTCCTGCGTGGCAAGAAAATATTTCACGCAGAAAAAGAAGTGGCATTAAGTAGTTTGCAAGGTGGTAATCCCTTGTTCCTTTTTATTCTGGTTTGCAAAGCTTAAACTGTTGTGCATTGCTGGAATGAATGTATTTTCATGTCTCCGCTATCGTGAAGCTTTTCTGACTACCTTTGAAGATCCTAATTTGATTTAACCATTAAATGATAAAAACAGTGCCGACGGCTCCAAATTTGTCAAGCACGGTCCAACATGGCGACGACTTCAGTCCTGTCAGGCTGATTGGGTCTGGAAGCTCTATAGACGATTTCTTCTCTATTTTTGTTTTGTTTTTGTTTATACAATAATAAAAAACAATAATAATAAAAACAGTATTAGAAAAAATGCTCTAAAATTCTGTCAACGTGTATAAGCTCCTCACTTTTCGTATGAAAAAAGTTACGCAAGTCATAAATGAAATGGTCTGATTACTGTACACATACAGTGCGTGAAAATATCTGGAAGCTCATTATGTCGACAGGTGTCGGAGAAGTTAACGCTGGGAGCCAAGACAGCCATTGACATCGAAAAACTTCGCGACGGCTACCGGCCAGCCGCCAAGCGCGGAGCCATCTTGTTCTTCGTGCTAGCCGAAATGTCCAGCGTGAACAGCATGTACCAGTACTCCCTGGCCTCCTACCTCGACGTCTTCCGCTACTCGCTTAAGAAGTCCATCCCAGACTCCATTCTGCACAAGCGTCTGAACAACATCAAGAACACGCTGACCTACAACGTGTACACTTACGGTTGTACAGGTAGGGTAGACATCGGGTGACTGCGTGAAGATTTTTTTTCTGAGCAGTATTTTGCCCCTTGATCCTTCGTTTGAAATGGATTTGACGCTCTGGGGAGTTCTGGTAAAAAGGTATTTTAATTTTGACCTGACTGGTCAGATCTCTAATCCTAGCATCTTGTATGATGCAATGGACTTAACGTATAGACACTGTATAGGAAAAGGATTAGAAGAAATTGAGATGTGAGTGTGCATCGGAAACTAGTACAATTTAAAGGACAAACGCAAGAGTTAAAAAACAGAAGGAAAGACAAACTATTGTAATAAAAATAAGACTGGGATAAACAAGATAAAGAAAATTTGTGAAAAAGTGGGGTTGTTTTTAAGTTGGAGGAAGGTCTGACGGAAGATGTCTCTAAGATCGCACAGCATAACCACGTTATGGTCACATGACAGGTATCTTTGAGGAACACAAGCTGCTGTTCTCCCTGCAGATCACGATCAAATTGGAACAGGACCTAGGAAAGCTGAGTCAAGAGCAGCTGGACTTCTTTATAAAAGTGAGGCGCAGACCAACACCCGAGACATGGAGCATGTAAACCGTTTATCGCTGAGGCACCAGCATGCAGTTTGGTGAGGTGCTCAGTTCCGTATCACCGCTGTCGCGCAAACAGTTTTATCGTTTACGTTGGGTTTGTTACTTAATTACTAAATTCATTAATTGCGAGTGCTATGTTTAGACTCCATTGCTTGCTAAGAATCACACACACACACACACAAACGGTTTACGCGGTTATCTCCGCGATTCCTGAGGGAAAGGACGAAAATTTGATAGAACGAAACTTGCTTCTAAACCTGGCGAGTGTAAGTCTTCATTCTCGGAATCCACGTGTAGACGCGAAGGTAAGGCTACTTAATTGAACATTACAGGGTAATCTAGCGCTGGAGAAAAGCAAACGCGGAAAACCGCTTCCATGGCTTCCAGACGAAGGTTGGGAGGACTGCACGCGTCTGGCAACAGAGTACACAAGCACTTTCGGCTCTCTGCTCGACGACATCGAAAAGCACGGGCCCGACTGGAAGAAGGTTTGTGGCCGAACTGTACTGGCGTTTGTTTTGCTGGATCTAGCATCATGATTGTTGAGGTTGTCAGTTATAATGAAAATTACCTCCACACTAAGCAGTGTTTGCAATAGGCCATAAATAGGCGACTGGACAAGTGCATAATTTTCTAATTCAGACACTGGTTGTTTTTTTATCCGAATGTCCAACACGAAAAGATGGATAAAGCAATGCAGCTATAAAAATGTATACTAAAAATAAGCTAAAATACTATTTATCTGAGCTGTGTGTTGGCTTTCAGAAAATTTAAAGATGAATGTAAAACAAGGGAACTGTACCAAGCTAGAAAGGGACAAAGACGAAGACAATCTACATGTTTCGGGGCACTACCCATTCATCAGGACGACACACAAACGACGAAAAAACGAAAAGGAAAAAGACTTATCTGCAGTAGAAGTGGCGCATAGGCTGCATGGCAGGAGAAAGACCCAGGGACAGTGAGTAAGAAAGGTTAAAAAGAGGGGCAGCCAATCGCAAAGGGGGGTAGGAAAGGGCAGCGATCGGCCTTGGTTCTGTGTGTCTGTGGTGGTGGGAGGATTGTAGTGTAAGTTCGCGTGGTGTGGCGGCAACTTTCTGTTGGCTGAGTTGGTCCTCAGGCTCAACACATTCGAGTTTGACGGCCAGTGTTTCCACCAGATTACACTACAATCCTCCCACCACCACAGACACACAGAACCAAGGCCGATCGCTGCCCTTTCCTACCCCCCTTTGCGATTGGCTGCCCCTCTTTTTAACCTTTCTTACTCACTGTCCCTGGGTCTTTCTCCTGCCATGCAGCCTATGCGCCACTTCTACTGCAGATAAGTCTTTTTCCTTTTCGTTTTTTCGTCGTTTGTGTGTCGTCCTGATGAATGGGTAGTGCCCCGAAACATGTAGATTGTCTTCGTCTTTGTCCCTTTCTAGCTTGGTACAGTTCCCTTGTTTTACATTCATCTTTAAATTTTCTGAAAGCCAACACACAGCTCAGATAAATAGTATTTTAGCTTATTTTTAGTATACATTTTTATAGCTGC
>SMGT01001905.1:0-12321 GCA_004794575.1 Lanistes nyassanus | reverse complement strand
CCCCCCCCCCCCCGCCGTGTCTCCGTCCGACAGTGGTACGACCACGACACGCCGGAGTCGGAGCCTTTCCCCTTGAAGTACGACAGCTGCACGTCCGACTTCGAGCGCCTGATGTTGCTGCGCTGCTTCCGCGTAGACCGCATCTACCGCGCCGTGATGGACTTCGTCACCAAGGTGATGGGGGAGCGCTACGTGACACCCCCCATCATCAGCTACGAGCGCGTCTTCGACCAGAGCACTCCCATCACGCCCATCGTCTTCATCCTCAGCCCGGGCTCCGACCCAGCCTCCGACCTGATGAAGCTGGCTGAACACATAGAGTTCGGCATCGCCAAACTGAAGTTCCTGTCCATGGGGCAAGGCCAGGACACGGTCGGTACAGCATGCTGGGATTGACAGTCTAGCGTTGAGCCTCATAACACTGCATGATACTCGTTCCCTCCGAATTCTTGTCCGTAGACCAGGGCTAAGATGCATGATGGGATAGTGTAGCCTTATTATAATTCTCTCAGTGCATGGTGGTAATTGTTATCCACAAGCTTATGCCCTTTGCGTTCAGTTGTTGGTGTGCGTTAGTGCATGGTAGACAGCGTCATAGTGGATGATGTCGCCTTTAAGTGTTTGTCCATTGACCAGGGACAGGGGATGGTCTAATACGTGACGTCCTCATGAGCTCTAACAGTAACATGTTATCATCACCCTCTAACTAATCCATATGTTTTGGCTAATTCCTGATTTGTACGGATCGTACGTTGTGTCGCCAACTCCTGATTTACTGTAACATTTTATCATGAACAGTGGCATATTATGATTAACTTCTGGCTAACACGTGATGTGATTTTTAAGTCCTGGTCAACGCGTAACGTGTTGTTATTAGCTTGTGTGGTTTTTACGTGTTATCATAAAGTCCTGACTAAAGCAAAATGCTGTGGTTAGCTCCTGAACACCAATCGCAATTTCGCATGGTCTTTTAATCCTGATACTGCAGGTTGCCGTCCAGCTGCTGGAGGCGGCCATAACGCGGGGACAGTGGCTAATGCTGCAGAACTGCCACCTGCTGGTCAACTGGCTGCGAGACCTGGAGAAGGTGCTGGAAATGCTGGAGAAGCCGCACCCCGACTTCCGCCTGTGGCTGACTACCGACCCCACCCCTAAGTTCCCGATCGGCATCTTGCAGCGGTCGCTAAAAGCAAGCAGTTTATTTGTTATTCTTCTGACCTCTTTCACTTAAAGATAATGGTGGTTTGACATGCGTGTGCATATGTAGTATAGTTTGTTTACTGCAGCTATAGGTTTAGTGGATGTTTCAGTACACACGTTCTAGATTACTAATAGGACTTCATCCCCCAATCGCTCGAGGTAAAAACGTTTCACCCGTTAAGTAACCAACTTAGACAGTCGTCAGGCCTAGACCCTGACCTCTGGTCCCGCAGGTTGTGACCGAGCCGCCCAACGGCCTGAAGCTGAACCTGCGCAGCACGTACCAGAAGACGCCGCCCACCGCCTTGTTGGAGTGCAGCCACAAGAACTTCACCTCCATCATCTTCGTCCTCGCTTTCTTCCACGCTGTGGTGCAGGAGCGGCGCAAGTACGGCAAGATCGGCTGGAACGTCACATACGCCTTCAGCGAGTCCGACTTCCGCGTGTGCATGCAGATCCTCAACACCTACCTCAGCAAGGCCATGGAGCTGGGGGATGAGACCATCCCCTGGGCCAGCCTCAAGTACCTCATCGGCGAGGTACGCGCCATGTCTGGCAGCGGCAGTTGCCGACCTCGTATGTGTGTTCTTATTTTTGATTGTCTTATGTTTTGTAATTGCTGTTCTCCATGTTTGTTGTCATCGCCTCCTTGTTCTACTTGTTTTCTTTCTCTTTCTTTTTTCCTTTCTCGTTCTTTCTTCTTTTCTTTCTGTCTTTCTTTCTTATACTTCAACTCCTGGTTTTTTCTCTTCTCGGGCCAGGGTTATGGATTAGGGCTGGCTTGCATGAGCGTTCGTATGCCTTGTTCGATCATATGTAAAGGTGGACGTAATACACAGGCTGAACGGGCCTGACGACCGTTCTTATGACTGGAAGTCCACAAAGGAATGCTTGTGCAAGCCACCACTAGACTATAGAAAAAATTATCTTTCCTGTACCCTTATTGTCCACATTCGATGCGAACCCATATCCGAATTCGGGTTAAAAAATTAAAAAGTTGCGGCTTGTCTCAGTCTCTTCTCGTTTTTTCTCGCATTCTTTCTTCTTTCCCTTCCTTTACCCCTAAACCTGCGACAAGTACATATACACAAACGCAAATAGTGAGAAATCAATGTGAAACGCAGGTGTCAGAAAGATGGTGCTGCTGCTTACCTGCTGCAGGTGATGTATGGAGGGCGGGTCATCGACGACTTCGACCGCCGCATCCTGAAAACGTACATGGACGAGTACATGGGAGACTTCATCTTCGACACCTTCCAGCCTTTTCACTTCTACTATGACGACACTGTCGACTACCGCATCCCGCCGGACGGCACTCACGAGCAGTACCTAGGTCAGGAGCCAGTGCCGCAGATAGGGCGGCTGACGGAAGTTGAGGCTCTTCCAGGGCTATCGTACGGCAGCAGATGTTCATGTAGAAAACACAGTTCTGTGGTGTTTGTCGTTTGACATCCCTTTAAGGGCCTCGTCCTCCAGCAAACCACATTGAGTGGCTTGGTCTGCGGTACTTGTGGGAGGTTTTGCACAGGACTTGCAAGGCCCCTTGCTGCGTCAGTGCGTCATGATACTGTATTTCCTGAAGGGCCATCTTTCTGACTGACACACATTTTAGATGTCACGGTAGATAGATTGGTCATGGTTCACATCCTTCCAAAGCTTATGATTATGAGATTGTAGCAGTTCTTCTGACCGACATAGCTGTCATAAGTTATTCTGTCTTACATAGATAGGAACCTGTTGCATGGTCAAGGGCAAGAAATCTGGAAAAATGTGTTTTTCTTTTTCTAGAGTATATTGAGACACTGCCTCTGGCAAATACACCGGAAGTGTTCGGCCTGCACCCAAACGCAGAGATTGGCTACTACACGCAGGCCGCACGCGACATCTGGAGCCACTTGGTGGACCTGCAGCCACAGAGCAGCGAGTCCTCCGCTGGAGCCAGTCGTGAGGAGATAATCGACAAGGTGAGGGCTAGGCCGAAAGCGAGGAAAGTGATCGTGCATGGCGGACGGTAATCGCTCCCAGTGGACTGGTCACACTATAAAACTTATCTGTCCTTTTGTGTCTTCACGCCAGATTGCAAGTGATGTCCTCAGCAAGCTGCCAGCTGAGTTTGAGGTGACGAGGGTGCGCAAGCAGTTCGGTATGAACGTCTCGCCAACCTCCGTGGTTCTGCTGCAGGAACTGGAGCGATTTAACAAGCTGATCAAGAGGATGGGCAGCTCGCTGGCCACGCTCAAGCGGGTGAGTGAAGCGAGGACAGTCCAGTGATGTAACAGTCTGTGCTGAGAAGCTAGAGGTGTTGTTTTCTTGTCACAATACTGTACCATGACCCAAAGTGGTAATATCTTAGCAATGAAATGTGTTCTCGCACGTTAAAAATCAGCATTTATTATTATATCTCAATTAGGGATCCCTAACCACACCTTCCAAACAAAAATGCAACTGTGGTAAGGCCCCTCCAGGCATGCGCACACCGCGGATACTGATCAATAGAGACTGACTTTTTCAAGCGCTGTTGAGCAGGCCAGACGTGTGTGATTTACCTCTGCCCTGTGTTTTCAGTGCGGCTTATGCCTTGGCGTCCCGACTGCCTCAACACTGCAGTCTTTCAGCGTCTCAACGAACTTGAGCTTTTTCATTTTCCTTGTTTCTGCCTGTACTTCTACTGGTTTTTTTTTTTAGTTAAACAGTGTTGTTCCGTTTGGTGTTTGCCGATCGCCTCTGTAAGCGAGCGTTGTTGGGTATTCATGTTTGCTTACTTTACCTGTCCTCACGCTCTTTTGACTGTGACTTAAAGTGCATTTAACCTAGTTGTCACTTGCCTGTTAGGCCCTGGGTGTTTCTTTTGCGTTTTTGCTTCACGGTTTCGCCACGTGACATTACCCGTGAGTTGCTCCTTCTGGCGTCTGCAGACGGTTTATCCATGAGATCGTGGGGTCTCTTCCGGTTGCTTACCCGCCACTCTGGTGGTCATCGCTGTTGCCCTTGGCCATGTTTCTCCCACCACTTGGGCTCCGTTTCGCCTCGGTGTTGTTAGCCACCCACTCATGGGACTGTCGGTCGTAATGGAGGAGGCTCTAGTCCACATGTTTCTCTGCCTGCTACAGCAGTTGAACTTCCTGTTCCGCTCCTGCCAGCTTCAGCATGGTGTGGGCGGATGCATTTCCATCCTCTGGGCACCCACCGGAAGGTCCCCTTGCTTTCTGGTGTGGATCACGTTACAACCCCCTTCTGTTTCCGCCTGTGAGCCCGGCTTCTCTAACACAATGCGTTCTGGTTGGGGTTGCAGTTGCCTGGATTTGCAATTGCCCTCTTCGCCTGCCACTGGGGGAACCTGTCTTTGTGCTTCCTTCCGATGGTGAGGGCTTCACACTTCACCCTTCCGGTTCCGCCCCTGTGGTGGCGCCGGTCTCGTGGATAGGGGGAATATGGCTCAGCCTTCCTGCCATCCGAGCCAGCGGGTGAGAGACCTGCCTCTCACTTCCGCTCCCTGGGGGCGCACGTGGCCATCCTGCTGTAGGCCACCCCTCACTGGTTACCGGTGGTGCCGATGTGGCGTTTTATCGGGTGAGCTGGAGTTTGGGAAAGAGAGAAGTAATGAGGTCCCCTAAAGCTAACACCCCCTTTTCAATCAAAAGGGACACGACCAGACAATTCAACACATTTATTGAACTACGAACATAAAAGGATAGCAGAGGAAGGAAAGAGGTAGATGAACAAAGATGTAAAAGTGCATGTTTGAGTGTGCGTGTAGTAGTAGCATAAGGTATGTTACAAGTCTCGGAACAGGAAGAAATATAACCAGAGTACAATTTAACTAGTACAATTCGTAAAAACTAATTGCGGTGGATATATAATCTAGTCACTGTCACATGTCACCCTAGGCTATTACCTGTCACTCCTAGGTAAGCCTTTTAGCTCCTCCCTTTGTAAGCTAGCAGGGGAGAGATACGTCATCACCAGGTTAATCGCTCTGCCCTTTCTGAACACCTAGGTAGGGGTAATGCTACGCCATTGGTCATGGAAGTCGCCCTGCTCTCCCTAGACTGGCTAGAACCGGTTTACTTGAGGGCAGTGCGTCAGAACGCTTACTACATAAGGAGGTAAAAATGTTAGATCGAGCAGGGAGGAGAGAGCGAGACACACAGAGACAGGGGAGAACAGAGGGTCACATACAGAGAGGGACGTGCACCTAGGAAGAGACCCAGTGAAGCGACCACGTGCTAGCCTACGGACCTCAGTCGCCATCTTGCCAAAAGGAAGACTCCAGCTCTCTTGCAGTTACGAGTGTAATCTGCTGACCGCCTCGACGGACTGAGACGGAAAGAGACCAGTGGACGTGTCTTATAAATAAGGTCTGCTCTTACCTTAAACTTATCTTAGAGTCGGGGACTCGCGTTGAAGTAAGATAAGTGTTTTTATCCTGCCGGAGACAGGAGATGTCATAGCTAGTGATTGGGCAAGTGTGCCAGGAGACGGGACTGAGTGTAGCGTGGCTGAAGCAGTGGCGTAGCTTGTTTTGTGGGTCGCTGAATAGCTGTAGTGTCGGTAGCGACAAGATTTGGTGCTCGGTCATCAGTCACGTGTCGCATTGGTGTATTGCAGTAAAGCTGTTGGTACGGTAGGGACCAGAGTTGGTGCTCTGTAACGGTCGCTTCTCGTATCTGTGTACTGCGGTAAAAGTAGTGTTTCAATAGTGACAAGAGTCGGTGCTCTTTGGTGGTCACTTATTGATTCAGTTTGATAGCTTGGTTCTTGTGTATCACAGAAGTTGTGGTTGCAGTGGTGACAAGAGTAAGAGCTCTATTGTCGGTCACTCATTGTACATGTGTATTGAGCGGGATCATAGGCCGGTTTGGCAGTTTGGTTTCCCTCTTGCATTGATTTGATTATTTCCTTTGTCTGTTGCACGTGGTATGACGTCATCAGCCAGCGTCTTACCCTAGACACGAGCGCGGTGATTCTTTGTAAATCTTTTGTAGATATTTGATGTTGTCGAGCCAGTTAGTGTTTTGAAATATATGCTGAATAACAGTTCGCTGCAGTTGAGTGTTTTACGAGGGTGGGGGCTCTTGAGCTAGTAGTGTTTTGCCTATGAGAGACTGAGCGAGCGTGTCGAAGTATGAGAATCTTTTCCCTCGGAAGATTGCTCTAGTTGTTCACATTATTTCACAGCATCGTCACCCTTTGGTTTAGAAACCACTGACCTAAAGCAGTAAAGGTTTTGGTGACGATTGCTAAATTAAATCTACGTTTACAAGATCGCCATAAACAGTTTGTTCAATAATTCTCAACAGTCGAAGTCCAATAAGATAAGGTACCCGCCCGCCGTGACAGTCACGATTTTCACACTCAGTAGTGGTTTGCAGTCGTAGTCCGTACGGAAAAAGACAGTATAAAACAGTAGACTCGGATCGCAGAAACGCAAAGTAGATCCAGGGACGTACAGAATGCAGAGTCAGAGACGCTCTGAAGACCCAGCGACGCCTTCGACAATGATTCGCAGCAGTTCGACCTGGTTCTTGTGTGGATTCCCGGAACGATAAACAACGTAGTACAGAGTTTGGTCTGGTACCCTTGGAGTGTCCTTGACCAACCGTCACAGGATAAACTCCTCGCTCCTCGTAGATCCCTGATCTAGAGGAAAGTCCAATCACAACTAGTGGAAATGTTCTCTTTGTCTGCTCACTCACAGTCTGCTACTAGACTAACATCACTGACTGCTTCCAATGTTAGGTCCTCTACACATCGATGGCCTAACAACGTTCTTGTCTCTTTCAGAAAAAATGAGAAAATTGACAAAAGGTCTCGCCATGGAAATGCACAATAACTTCCCACGACGAGAAACAAGCGGATTCAGTTATACCACAAATTGTTAGATAATTTGCTATATGGGGCTAGCCCACAGTGAGGAACGCATAGCATGGGTCATGGTACAGTATTGTGACAAGAAAATGCAAATTTCTTACATGACCCATAATATACCCACCCTCCTCCCCGCTGATGGTTCTTCTGGCTTGAGAAAGTCAGCTTGACCCACATAGTGAGCTGTGCGCACGAAGTGCAGGATCTGTGCGCATGCGCGGAGGGGGCTTACCAGGGTTACGATGTGGGTTGTGTTTTTTGGAGGTTCGGTTAGGGATCGCTAAATTGAGAATATAGCACTTTGGGTCATGGTAAGTATTGCTAAAAAAAAAAAAATTTAGATAAAGAAATTTGCATTTTCTTTTGCAATACTTACCACGACCCGTCATAAGCCGACCCTCCTCTCCCCGCTGGCTTTTGCGTCTGTATTGGCAAGTGAGCTGTGCGCACTGGCGACGCGCGTTGTGCGCATACGCGGAGAAATTAGAGCAAGAAATTTGCATGTTTCACGTAGTCATGGTCGCCTTTTTAACTCCGTTCTTGCGGGAATCAAACGAAATCAAATGCATAGATTTCTTTTTTCCTTCCTTTTTTGTTTTCCCCACCCCTGCCCCATATTACTTAACCCCCATTTTCACAGACGTGATGCAGACAATGTATACGTGTGTTGCAACAAGATCAGCAGAGCAGCATTTACTAGGAACTTTAAATTCATCGATGACATTCCATTATAAGTGGAGTGCAGTGAGACGGAATACTTAAAGCAGCACGTACGTTTTGAATGTTCGAATAAAAGGTGTCAGTGAAAACAAAGGTCGTCAAAACGATTGTGTCCCAGTCGTGTGCTAGGCCGTAATGCGACAGTCTTACGCATAAATGTATAAATCTGCCTGCGTGTCTGATGTGTCCGTATGACTGGCTGCTAGTGTAATGCTCTGTACACACCTTGTGACCAAGGCGCTAGCTGGCGAGGTGGGCATGAGCAGCGAATTGGACGAGGTGGCTCGCGCCCTGTACAATGGTGCCATACCCGCCATGTGGCAGCGCTTAGCCCCCGCCACTCTCAAGTCGCTTGGCAACTGGATGATTCATTTCCGGAAGCGATTCCTGCAGTACGACTATTGGGTGAGCTTGCACGTCATCTCCAGAACTCAGGCTCATACACAGTTCTTCCTTCCTTGCTGCCTTTCTTCCTTCCTTTTGTTTGTAAGAGCTATACCTTGTCCACGTAAGAAACGTTTTGTGTGTTTGGGGATTTGGGGCCAGCTGTTCTGTTTTTCGCTTTTCAGTTTCACAATGCTGGGTCTTCGCTCGAATGTTCTTTGTAAAAATGATGCGTGTCATATTAACATAAGAGTAATAGCAATAACTGTTTTTCAAGGTCTTCGATTTCTTAGGTTTTTGTCCACATAACATGGCGTTGCTGTCCCAGACAACACAGCGGTCATAGGTGCCTTTCGTTCCGGCCATTTTATGCCAAAGTATTTTTTCTCTGCCAGAAAAAAGACGCGTTGTACAGTCAAAAATCAACTTTTGTTATGCAATAATTCTGAAAAAGACGAAGCATACCATCGCCATCATTTCACGGACTTATTTGCGGAATTTTATAGGCTTGCACACAAGAAAAGTGTGTTAACTCTTGATATAAATACCCAGGTTTTCGGTAACCAGATTGGCGGCATTGAACTGTTGAAATCTGTCTTTCCGATGACAGCTGCAACGACAAAGTGCAAAGACGTCTTTGATTTCAAGGTTTTTTACCTGTTGTGGCGCTTGCTTTAAATTTGAACCTTCTGGCCACCTGACAGGTAAACGATCGTGAACCGCCTGTGATGTGGATATCAGGCTTGCACATCCCAGAGTCCTACCTGACGGCCCTCGTGCAGGCTACGTGTCGTGAGAACGGCTGGCCCCTGGACAAGTCTACCCTGTATACCAGCGTCACGTCCTACCTCACACCCGATGACCTCGCAGACACAGGTCAACATGATGGTGCGTTGCATCTGCGGGATTTTCTCTCTAATCCACACGTGTTAAACAGCTGCCAGTTTTTAAATACAGTTTTGAGTAATAAAAGAAACAGATGAAACATCGTCTATAAGAAAAGTAGTCATAATACTATAGCGCATTTTTGGGGATAAATTACAAACTACAGAGTAAGATTTTACATGCATCTTTACGAGTTCGAGCTGAAAGAGATATGAATGCTCATGCAGCTGAGCCCTAGTTTCGGCTTAATAACGTAAGGGAGTTGGAATAATATCTGTTAACTTGGACCCACTTTCATGAAAAACCAGTTCTTTTTTGGAAGCTCGTTCTTCAGTCACTGATATTTCTAGCTGTTTGGCTGTTCAGGTAGGTATCATTTTATTGCTTGGGGTATCGTGCAGGCTGCCTGTTATACGGTCTTTACCTGGAGGGCGCTGGCTGGGATGTGCATCGCAAGTGCTTGGTAAAACAGAAACCCAAGCAGCTCATTCAAGAGTTGCCCGTGCTGAAGGTCATCCCTATAGAAGCACATCGTCTGAAACTGCAGGTGAGGTCACCTTGTTGTCGTGTCTTCGTGTAGGATCCGTCGCTTTGTTAAGACTTAAGAACAATTAACCGATGGGTACTAAAGCAATCCGGCAGTGGGCGCAGGGTCAGGGAGGGAGAAAAACGGGAGGCGAAAATATACGGAGAAATAGGGGGGAAAAACCCCAGGAGATGGAAGGACTAGTGAATGAATGTGTAAAGCAAATAACGTAATGAGAGTAATGTAAAAATCAAACTGACACTCGACTTTTTTTTAAAAATCAGAATACCTTCCGCACACCAGTGTATGTGACATCACAGCGGCGTAACGCCATGGGCGTGGGTTTGGTGTTTGAGGCTGACCTGGCCACTGCAGAGCACATCAGCCACTGGGTCCTACAGGGAGTTTGTCTCATTCTCAACACAGACTGAGTTTGAAAGGATGGCCGAGTGGTGACCGGTGCATGCCGAATGTGGATAAACTATTGCACGAGAGAGGCTTCACTCAGAATTAGTTTTGTTTGAGAAGCTATAAGAGGGTCATTGCAGCACAGTCAGCTTCTACAGACAGTTGTGTGAATGATTCACAATACAGACTGAGTGTGCGTGGACAAGTCTGACGTCAGAAAGTAGGAGTGCACTTGACCAGCTTTTAGTTTTCAGTAAGGCATAAGCTTGATTGACAGTTAAGCAATGGTTTGATCTTCAGCAACGGGACATTCCATGTGACAACGGGATGTCGGACACTTACACCGTGTTTTCACTGACCTCGTAGTGCAGCGAAGTGTGGAAGATGGCAGCTGCTTGAATGAGTGCAGTCTCGGACGAGAAAAGTCGTCGGAGCACCGTGAACGTCGAAAGAAAGAAAGTGAAAAGTCGTTTGGAAGCGAAGTGTTTGCACATCATTTTTTCAAGTCGGTTGTAGTACACGTAATAAATTTTTCTCTTCACAAATTATATTTGGCTAATTTTTATCTTTTTCTGCTAAAAACTGCATGCATGCATAATGGTCAATCATGTCATCCATTCGTCTCTCTCATCGATCTGTCCATCCACGTTTCATCCAGCCAACAAATCGCCTACATCGGTCATTGCGTGCACACTTTGTTACAGCTGATGTATCTGTATGAACTGTCGTACTTTATTGACCAAACAGCTGACATTAAAATGCCAACAACAACGGCACCACCACCAGCAGCAAGGTGAACATGAACTCTTGAATGACCCAGAAAAAAACATAGTTCATGCATTACAATTCTGTGTAATTGCTGCACAAATGTACCCATACAAACACGCACGTCGCCCTTTCATTGCCTGGATCCTCTACTGTAGCATTAACATAATATATTTTACTGCAGTCGTAGTGGGCTGCGTGGTTTCTACACTCGGGAACGCCGAAAGGTGAGCATGCCGTGACGCGTGGTTACTCGCCATAATATACTTGCAATGCAGCGCACGTCATCATAGACGGTTGGCGGTGGAGGGGGGGGGGGGCACTGAAAAATTACATGGGGGTTCATCCTCACTTTCAAGTGGGCAGAAGTGACAGTTGTGATTCATATTGTGAAATTGCCATGAAAAGCGACATCTGTCTGAATTTGTGAGAATTCTAGCCCAATCAGCTAAACGTCTGTATGGAGTAAGGATTGGAGCAGCTATAAAGTAGGAAATAGTTCCTGTTAAGTGGGAAAAGCATTCCAGACAAAAGCAGTCTCCAAGTCATATCTTGAATTCTCGAAAGTATTGTTCTTCATTGACTACACTACCAAACATCCAGACAGCACGCAATTTTTTTTGGTGCACCCGTCACCTACGGTTCTTCCCCTCATTTGTGTAGCTGTAGCACGTATCACAGGAGTATTCGTGAAATATGCGTTGCGAGAAACCTGACTGGTAGAAGTCTTGTTGCCGAATTTGAAGGCTATCCTTGCTACCTTCGAGGGGTAGCAATCTTGTTCATTTTACATTCAGGAGTCGCAACCCAGTTCACCGGAAATGACCGTGTTCTGAGAGTTTAGAGAAACATCAAACTTTTCCTACAGGGCATCAAGGGAACGTTATTGATCATTATCAATGTTTTAGCCACCCCACACCTCACTAGGACTGATCGAGAACACACTTTTTTTAAAGATGGCAGACAAATAGCAGTTCGTCCATCGAAAAGTGTTGTTTACTTCAATCTGATTTCGGTTTCAGAAACCCGAAGAGCAGCATCAAGGATTGCTTTAGACGAGTTCGGTTGAAAACATTACGCCTAAATAGGATAATACTGGTGTGAGATTACAAGTTCCAGTCTTTCCTTGATGATCTGCTAATCGAGGAACACAGTTACTGTTTGTATAGTGTACAGTTAGCGTGCTTCTATAACAGCATCGTAGACATTGAGCTGGTGTGAGAGGGAGTAGGGAAGACGACACTAGATGTGGGGCGGGGAGAGGGCTGGAGTGAAAAGGGGTAAGAGTGAGAAAGGAGTAAGAGGCAGAAGGCAAAGATCTGTTAGGACGGAGTTGGGGAGACTTAAACAGGTATCCTGAAAAACTTCCAAAAGATCATTTATCTCGGAGGTAAGCACACACCAAGAAATAAAGACATGGGTTGATGAGTCATTCACCCAGCCCTAGTGCCTCTTTGTCTGGTTCATGCTTGTTTCAACACTACTTGCTGATTTTTGTGTATTTATTTGGGGTGGAGTTGCAGTTCACATTAGAAAGAATCATGCATTATAGCCTTGTTTACAAA
>SMGT01001904.1:439253-449894 GCA_004794575.1 Lanistes nyassanus | reverse complement strand
GGGGGGGGGGGGGGGGGGGGGGGGGGGGGGGAGCGGAAGGGCCTGAAACCTTTCACCTACAGAAAATCGTACTGACTGCAGTTATAGTAGACAGGACAGGGAGGGTCAATAAGCTCACGATTACAAACAACGCAAACAATAGCCAACTCTCTGGAGCAATTGCCATGGATTTGATGATAATTACAGCTACCCAGTTTGTATTGTAATGGCTAATTAATATGTAGATACACAATTCAAACTGAGTGGGGTTTTTTTGGCAGATATTTACATTCATCTGAACTGCACAGAGCGCATTTTCTCGTTATGGAGAAAATCAATGTTACTGTAATTCACGAAATTGGCCCTCTTTCGAATTTTCAAATTTCAAAAGTTTATAACCCGCGCACCGATCTAACGGTCTTCCTACGACTTATTTCGTGAAACTATAATTTACAGAATGAGCCAGGCGTTAAGCAGTGATAAATATTTTGAGAAAATGGTTATTCCCATAGAGCCGGGAAAAGTGGTTTATCCTCAATGAAAAAAATTATTTCTTATTCTGTCCAGAAATCGATATACATTTATTCGTGAAAGTTGTTGTTTGTGGGGAAAGTGCTTCCACCTCGCGGTGATTTCGCACTGAAGGGGAGGGGAGATAGGTGAGGGGAAAGGGAAGGGGTCTGCGGTTTGGTGTCCTGGACTGGTGTAGGCTATGTGTGGTCCCGCTGGCTGGCCTCTCTCCTGGTGCACTGATGGTGGCTTGAGTAGCTGGAGTGGTGGAGTTTTCGCTGGTCAGACCTACCGCTGCTGCATCCCTACATTCTTTTTATCTCTACCGCTAAGGTGCTATGTGTTATATTAGTTTACTTTGATGTAGTCTGTTTTAATTTTTAGTGTTTTACTGGTAACCTCTGTCCTATAGCTTATTTGCTGTTTTTTAGTTGGTTAATTCCCACTTTGATTTTTGATTTTGTTTGTTTAGATATATCTAACATCTGGGTGGGCGTTAACTACCTGCATTGTCAGTTCCATTATGTTTTGTCTTATATTTTTTGGAGAGCTAAGAGAAGATTTTAGGTTTACTACTAGATTAAGATTTTGCATAGCATTTTTTAGCTCTTCTCTTTCCTGACTGTTTAGGCTACATTCTAGCAGGACATGTGGTGTACTAAGTCTGTCTCCACAACTACAGGTTACTGGGTCTTTACGGTTAAGGTGGTATTCTCCATTTAGTCTCATTCTGGCTATCCTACTTTGGTTGGATCTGTTGGAATGGAACAGTACTAGTTCGTTACCTGGTAGTTCTTCTAATTCTCTCCTGGTGCCTTTGGCTTCCTTTTTATACTTTTCTTCCCACTGTATTTTAGTTGCTGGTTTAAGGGTTATTTTTCTCTCCTCTGCTGAAACGGGTACGTTTATTTGGATAACGTTAGTGGTTGGGTTGTCTTTTATTGCCATTTTAGCTAGCCGATCTGCTTCCTCGTTTCCTTTTATTCCTACATGTGATGGCACCCAGATAAAGTTGATTTGGATTCCTGTGTTATGGAGTCTATTTAGCAAGGTTAGAATTTCGTACATTATATCCATTCTTTGGAAAGACTGGTTTTGAAGAGCCTGAAGTGCTGACAGGGAGTCAGAGACAACTAGGAAGGATTTTTCTGCTGTAGCTTTTCTAGTTTGTAGTACTATCAACCTTAGGGCAGTGCGCACTGCTATGATCTCTGCTGTAAATATTGATGTGTGGTTTGGTAGCTCAGCTACGATATTGGTGATCTTTGGTGCATAGACTCCTATTCCTGTGAAGTGGAATGTTGGGTCGTGTGACCCATCTGTATATATCTGGGAGTGGTCTTTGTAGGTAGTGTCAAGTTTTTGCCTGAATTTAGTTAGATATGGGGCATCTATGTTAATGTCTGCTCCTGGTGTATTTGATCTGCTTTACTGGATGTTCTGCAGGTAGACACTGTATCTTGTAGTAGAAGTTTGCTGCCCTTTCCTGAATTATTAGTTCTATAGGTTTTTGTCCTGTCTGTGCCAGCACTGCTAGATTTGGGGTGCTCATTGGGACTCCTAATACTACTTTTAGTGCCCTAGCCTGTACAGATTGAAGTTTAGTTATGTGACTTGCACTAAGGTGGATTAACAGAGATGCTGCATACAGTAATTTAGACATGACATGTGCTTGTAGGAGGTTTAGTAAGGACTTAGGGTTTGTGCCCCAGCTATTTCCTGTGACGGCCCTCATTAGGTTTATTGCTTTTTTGCTGAGTTCACTATTTTGTTTACATATGGTGACCATTTTGAAGTTTCTGTGAAAATAACACCTAGAAATTGTATTTGGGAGCTATATTCTATGGTTGAGCGGCTTACATTTAATTGAGGGTATTGTACTTTTTGATTGTGTCGTTTAAAGATTATTGCTTGGGTTTTTGTTGCTGATAATTTAAAGCCATTCAATTTAAGCCAATTTGCTACTTTGTCTAGGTCGTCCTGCACCTTTTCTATTCCTAGGAATCTAGGCTTATGTGGGTTCGATGTTTTTCTTATTTCTACTTTTCCTAACAATAAAGTGTCATCAGCAAACTGTTTTATTTTAACATACTTGACACATTTAAGGAGCTCTGCAATCATAATGTTAAAGAGTAAGGGGCTTAAAACACTTCCTTGGGGTACTCCATTGTCTAAGTGAACCTCCTTAGAGGTTCTATCCTCTACTCTTACTTTGATTTTTCTACCTGACATGAAGGATTTTATGAGCTGGACTACTTTCTAATCTCACTGTTATCTGAGTATAAATATTCGTGATCTTTGTTTTTGCAGACTGTGAACGCAGTGCTATAAAAGGAAAACCTTGATTGGATAAACTCACGCCAATCACGGGCATGTGAATACAGCGCCACCTTTCTCTCCCCTTATCTGCACCATCGGCTCATGTCAACAGGACATCTGGGGTGCAGGAATACAAATACAGATCCATTCAACTGACCGACTTTCCGTACATCTTCTGATCACCAGCAGATCAAACTTTTCCCCAAATTGTTCTTCCTAATCTGTCTCAAGCCTGGGGCGAGCTGCTTTTTCTTAGATGTCACGCCTGCGGTGTCACGCCTGTGGTATCAGGCCACTGGCGAATTTTAGAGCAGAAACGAGGAAAGAGTTGTATCAGGTAGTTAAGCCAGAGCCCAGCAGTGGACCCTAGCAAAGAGACCACAGCTGGAGAGACGATCTTTGAACTCGAATCTGACCTTTCCACCTAGCCCATTCGCGGCGTGTACGGGAAATAAGCTCTACAGCATAGGTGACGCTTACTAGCGAATACGGGAAATAAACCAAGCAGCTTTGAAAATTTATTTACGGGGAATCGCTAATCGTCTAAGGTAAAGAACTCTTGCAATCGAAAGCTGAATCATTTCTTCACGAGTTGCTTCCCTTTTTAGTTTGTTTACACCGACATAAGACTCATTTCTGGCAGATAAGTTGAAGCGACTATGCACGTGTGTTCTGTCACTTGAGAAATCCTAGATTTCCTGTTCAAATTACACGCTGAAGAGCAAAATGACGTTGTTTCGCAAATTTACTGTGATAAAGTGGATGAAAACAAGTGTATTTGTGCCTGAAAGACACAAGAGAGTGATTACGAAGAGAAAAACGAGCGAGGATATGTCGCAAACTATCGTACAGAGACTGGCAAGGACTTTTTAATTTCTTAAACTTCAGTTGTGTTTCCATCAAAGGATTTACAAAATTATGGAACAAGGTCCAAGAAACACAGTAAGAATTGACTTTTATTTATTTATTTTATTTAAATACCAAGTTTAAATAATGTTTTTATTGTTTTGGGGAATTTTTTAATGAATTTTTGAAAAAAGGCTAAAAATGCCGCGTCCACCCGGACGGCTCGAGGTAGGATTCTGCGTCACGATAAACCTGCGAAGTCTTAGTGGCTATATTGTGGGGACCTGGTTAGCTCAGTTGGTAGAGCTGCGGACTAGCAGATGAAAGGTTGCTGGTTCGAATCCAGGTGTGACAAAGGATAATTTTCTGTCCAAACTCCATTCACCTCCTCCACGCACATTAAACTGCCAGTCCGCACTGGCCATCTTACTGCTGCTGTCAGTCTGGTGGTTCTTTCAGTGCATAGCTTAGTAATAGGACCCCATCCCCCATAGTGCGAAATCACCGCCAAGTGGAAGCACTGTCCCTTTCAATAACCAACCCAACCCAGCTATATCGTTGACCATTCATCTTCCACGTGAGCAGTTCTCGACCAGTTGCCCTTCAGTCTTACAGGACCTTGGTGACAATAGATATCCAGCCGCACTGCGTTTGTGCAGGTCATGGGTTTCCCACACTACTGAATGGGAAATCGGTGAGTCATGGGTAGCCTTGTTCGCAGACAATTTTTTCGTTTTCAATCTGTTTGTGATTGTTTTACGTCAGAGTCTGTGGCTGTCAGAGGGGCTTTTTACGGCCAGTGAGTTGTCGGGGTTGTTCAAGTAAGATTTTGTAACCATCAGTCGGGTGGTTTACCAGGCAGAAATGTGTATGACGCCCCAAGGCAGATTGGTAGAGACCGCAAGGGTTGTTTACACTGCTCACTTTTAACCACAGGCAAGGGTTTGGTACGAGAAAACATCAACTGCAGGAAGAATCATTGGTGGTGTACTAGTCATAACAAAATCTACGAGGAATCTGGTTTCTGTAGCCTGAAAAAAGACGTAAAAGACATTGCCTTTTTATTTACTTTTAAATGGTTAATGGACACTGCATCCTTGATTATATATCGTCTTCCACTTCTGGTCTCCCAGGCGAATCCGTATCACAGACGAAGACCTAACGATAGAGCAATACCTGCCGCTAAAACTGAGGTGTACAAAAATTGTTCATACCGCTTACTACCTCTGACTGGAATTCCCCTCGACAAGATGTTCAGTTAACACAGTCTGTTTCTAACGTCAAAAAACATATTAACGCATCTGATGCATCTGTCCCACCGTACTTTTACACTGGAGACCGCAAGAATCGAATTCTCCACTGTCGACTTCACATGGGCATGAGTGACCTAAACTGGGATCTACTGAATTGACACTTGAGGACTGACTCCTCATGGGCATGAGTGACCTAAACTGGGATCTAGTGTATTGACACTTGAGGACTGACTCATGGGCATGAGTGACCTAAACTGGGATCTACTGAATAGACACTTGAGGACTGACTCCTCATGGGCATGAGTGACCTAAACTGGGATCTAGTGAATTGACACTTGAGGACTGACTCCTCATGGGCATGAGTGACCTAAACTGGGATCTAGTGAATTGACACTTGAGGACTGACTCCTCATGGGCATGAGTGACCTAAACTGGGATCTACTGAATTGACACTTGAGGACTGACTCCTCATGCTCATGCGGATTTCCACCAGAATCCGCCCCCCACTTCCTATTAAAATGTCCAAGGTACATGGACATCAGAAAAACTCTACTAACCATGAAACTCCCAGGCAGTAATCTCCTAACAGTCGATCTTCTATTGTTCGGAAATTCAATTCGTAAATATTGACATTTTTGTAAACGTGCACCATTCTATGAATCAGTCCAAGCGCTTTTCAACAAAGACGCCTGATGAAGACAGATTTTCCATACATAGATTGCCCTACCACATCATGATTACTCTTTTGGCTGTTACGTAGTCTATCTTAATGTATAGTTAGTGATTTGATATTTTCCCCCACACCTTTAATCTTCTGATTTTGTTCAACGGCCCGCCCGCCATCCGCCGTTTGTTCTCTTCTTATGAATCTTACAGGTGACCACTATTTAGCTCCAAGTTTTTCTGTGGCATCTGAATACCATGTGTACGAAAGTGATGGTAAAAAGATGGCTAAAATTTAAAACAAAAACTGTCGGAAAGCAGGAGAAAACAGTTACACGTCTGTCTGGATTTGAACTTGCACCATGTGCTCTTCGAATGATTTTGAAACTTTTTCAGTTGTGGTGCGTACGTTATTTATGCAATATAATTATGTGATTTTATGGAAAAATAAGTAGTAGCTACATAACTTCGTTATCTATAATACACAAAGCATTTTTTAATCCATCCCATGATCTCATTTTTCATTTGTTTAGAAATCACGGACACCTTTCTAGCTTATTGCTAGGGGAGGGGGAGGCACCGTTCGCACGACAGTACAGGGTTACTTAACGGCTGCTGCCACCTGGTAATCGAACACTGTTCAGGAAACAGGAAAGACAACCATGCGTACACTGAATGCCGCTGACGACTGTCGGGGTAAACGTAGTCATGGTAGCGGGACATCGATGCAGTAGACTTGCCGGTAAACTTTACATCAACAGCGTGCGAGTGTCACCATGTGTGGGTGTGTGTGTGTGAGTGTGTGTGTATTTTTATATATACATACACATGTATGCGTGCGTGGGCGGCTGCATTCTACCGGGCGTGCGTGGTGTGGTGTGGTGTGCAAGACGTACGTACGTACACCAATTGCGTGCGTCTGCTAGTGTGTGATACGCGTGCACGCATCTGGAGGCAGAAGTCGTGTGTCTTAGCGTGTGCGTGTGTGTGTGGGTGCTTGGCTCGGTGTGAGCGTACAGTGAAATTGAGAGTGTGCGTGTGGGCAGAGCAAGACGTCACCAAACCCTGCTACAACAAAGTCAACCCTTCATGCGCCGCTACCTCAGCTCCGGGCGCTTTGTCATCAAAACTAACAATAGAACGAATGCAGACTTTCACCTAGGTCCTTTGCACGTTGTTGTAACGCTCCGAGTGCGTCCACGCAACTCCACATATTGTTATTTGTTCTTCATCCCCCACATGACTGTTTTGTCAACGACCCTTCACCGGGTTCCCCCCCCCCGCCCCCCCGCCCCCCCCCGCCGTCAGGCCGTCAGTCAGCAGGGGAGTGCGGGGCAGCAAAGAGGCCTTCGTTACCACACATCGTATGTCACCAGTCGGTTACGTCAATGCCACCACCAACAGTTTGCTGTTCTAGTTAGCGCCGACCCGTCGGTCAGGGAGGAGGGTGGTGGGGGTGGGGGTAGCCAGGTAAAGAGCAAAACAAAACTGAGTGGCTGCCATGCTTTGTTGGACAGAGTGTGTCAAATTGACAAACAGATATTGATATTGACTCAGTCGCACGTCACTGTTCGGTGAGTCGAGTGGTCTTGGGGTTAAACGTTCTCGCCCGAGGTCCTCAGAGAAAGAGGACACGCCAGGATAACTGTTAGGGGTGGCGTGAAGCGATGTGGTGTTGTTGTCGTTGGTGGTGGTGGTGGTGGTGGTGGTGGTGGTGGTGGTGGTGGTGGTGGTGGTGGTGGTGGTGGTGGTGGTGGTGGTGGTGGTGGTGGTGGTGGTGGTGGTGGTGGTGGTGGTCCAGGACAACAATAACAGCGACGGTGGCGGTCGCACCTGTGGTGATGGGGGAGGGGGGTCTGATAGGTGATACTGCCCATCCATCTGTCGCATTTTGGGTGCAATTCAGTGACTTAACAGTCGGCTAAAACAAATCCCGTCAGTAATCTAAATGTTTACCCCCTCCGTCACTGCCATCTCCGTGCAATAAAACTGTCAGCATGCATGAAGTGTCTTTTCGTTGTGTCACAATAAGCTTCTGAAAACAAATCGAGCGGTAAAAGATTTGGGGGGGGAGGGCAGTGCAGAGAAAGATCAAAAAGATTCTCTCTCTCCCCCCCCCCCCCGGGAGGGCCTGAACGAAATGCGTCCAGAGGAAACAACTAGAATGCCTTGTACGTCTGGGACTGGCCATCGATAAGCTAGGAAAGGGCAGACGTGCGGCTGAGGCAGGAGGTGTGGGGGCCAGCCGCGGATCGAGACAAGATAGGACGTAATAGTGGAAAGGGTGAGACAAGAACAGTAAACTACCGGGGACAGAAGTTACGGGGGGGGGGGGGATCAATAGCCATTGAGCATGTTCATGGGTTCTCTGGTATCTCAAGCTGAAGGGTGAGGTTGCATAGGGGCTCGTTTCCCCTCCCCACATGTACAGTTGTGCGTAACAGCTTGGCCGGATGGTCATTATGTCGGGCAGGGCACATAGACACCCTGATGCAACTCAGCCAGGGACAAGAGATGTTTTAAAAGATAAAACTTGAACAAAATGTGTTTGGAAGATGGAAAACGATGGATAGAACCTAACTTAATTGTCATGGCGACATTGTTTGCTTTGCTCGTAAACAAATATGTATTGGCCACTTCTTCGCATATCTGTGGATCTGTATCCAAGTTCTCACAGGCATTTGTTTATGGCCTGTATGGGATTTCGATATTACCAGTTCATGGAATAAGCCCCACGTTGCTGGTGTCTGCTCATTGCGCATGCGCTGAGAGAGAGAGAGAGAGTAAGTCGTGAGGGTCGTGTCCGTTCATGCAAAGACGCCGACGCCTGACTCTCAAGTGTTCATTTCCATGACAGTTGCTTCATCAGCTAAGCAACCAGTCCCCGCCGGAATCAATTATTTCGCGTTGCGGAGAGAACAGAAATTGATTGCCGTTATTCAGATAAGTCCTGGGATACACTATATTTCGCCTAAACAATTTTACACGTGGTGGTGGTGGTGGTGGTGGTGGTGGCGGTGGCGGTGGCGGTGGCGGCGGCGGCGGCGGCGGCGGCGGCGGCGGCGGCGGCGGTGGCGGTGGTGGTGGTGGTGGTGGCGGTGGCGGTGGCGGTGGCGGTGGCGGTGGTGTCAGATTATAAGCTCATTATATTGCCCAGTAATGAGGACAGCTTTATGTACATATGTCTGGAGAATCTTTCTTGCTCTCTCTCTCTCTCTCTCTCTCTTTCTTTCTCTGAAATTCGGACCTAAAATGTCTCGGAAACTAAATATGCTTTGATCGCGCGGGGACACACACACACACACACACGCACGCACGCACGTACACACACGCGCGCGCACGCACGCACGGACACAGAAACACACATGCACAGTACGCATACAAGTGCGTGCATGCTCACACGCACGTGCATACATTTTATTTGTATACTTTGGATAAAGCAGAAGCTCGCTATTCAAAATCGAAGGCAGTAGCGGATGATGAGGAAGGACAGACAGACGTCCGAATGGAAACAAAGATGAATGTATAGCTATCAGGAAGATAACAGCCTTTATGTTTGACTTGTTTGTTTGGTTGATAACTTTTTAATGAGCTTTAAACATCAAGCACTTGTTATTCATTCTTGTTTGGTTTTTTTTTTAGCTTCCCTGAACATTATATACTATATGCTGTATACTATATACTACATACTATATGCTATATGCTATATACTGTATGCTATATAATATATACTATATGCTATATGCTATATACTATATACTATATACTTTACTAATGCTGCCTTTATAACCAAGACTGAGATGGACTTATGAGGAAGTCTGACAATATGTTACAGAAACGTAATGCCAAATACAACGAAAACGGAATCTTTTCGGGTGGCTGGCTGTTCGAACTCTGTGACTTGCTTTTTAGAACCGCTGCACGAGATCCGCTGTTTACACTTGCGCTCATCAGAAAAACCCTGATGGGAGGGGGGATGGAGCATGGGATGGGCCAAACGCGATGTGAGATCGAAGCGGAGAAAACGAGGGCGAGTGAAACAGTGACACTCTAGTGGTGGCGAAGTTGAAAGGGCTTTAAAGACTTCTTTCTGTACAGATTTGTATTATTCATGAACTGCCACACACTGGGTTTCCATGGGAGTAATGTGGACAAAAGACTTTATTTCGCATTGTATTGTGTCCTTTGGGTTAAGAGCATTGCGAGGATGGAAATCGTTTGAAAACAAAGGATAGTCGTACGGACATTTGACCAGATTTTACTGGCTTTTATTCATACACTTTCTCATTAACGTCTTATCGCTTTTTCCTTATTTTGTTGTTTATTTTTCTGTGTTTGTGCATATTCTTCGCACTCGCCCCGCATATAACAGCTCCTATGTACGAGAGCACCAGGCCTGTACATAGAGACGTACCCACCTACCAATCTATTCACCAACCTTTGCCCGACCCACCTACCCACTCGCCTACCCACTTAGTTATGCATACCTTCCTGCCCATCATACACCTACGTACATAAATCAGAGGCGTTTTTAGTCGCTTCTCCTATCGCTTTCTTCTTTCAAGGCTTCTCTCCCTTCTTGTATGTCATGCGCGCCTACCACACTACGAATCACTCGCGATGACCAAGGGAAAAAACTCAATTTTTTTCTACAAACATTGAAACGAAGTTGTCTCTCTTTGCAACATGAGGAAGTGCCTGTATAGCATCGGACAAGGCGTCCAAGGTTGCGGGTTCCAATCCAGAAGTGACCAAAATTACATCCTGGAGTTCATCATTGTGCAGATTCCATTCCTCTCCGCACTGGCCATCTTGTTTAAGCTATCTGTTAGGTGGAGATGTTTAGTGCAAGGTTTAAGCGTAGTAATACTCCTACATCTCTCAGAGGGTAAAATCATCGCGATGGGGTGACTTTTTCTTGGTCAGTCAAACACTTTGCAGCAAACGTTTTTGCAGTTTTCGGTGGAATCTTATTGGGAGACACTGGCAGACAGCGGAATAGCAACCTCATTGCATTGCATCCTGGGTAATGAGAACGACGATGATAATTGATCGCGTGTGTGCGGGCAGG
>SMGT01001904.1:423912-439229 GCA_004794575.1 Lanistes nyassanus | reverse complement strand
GGGGGGGGGGGGGGGGGGGGATTGAAAGAACTCCACGTGTGTGCGTGCGTGAGTGTGAGTGTACCACGTCCAAGAGGAACAAAATGCTGAAAAAAGTTCGTGTGTCAGTGTTTAAGCCCCTGAGTGTGTGCGTGCGTATGTTTCCCACGGCTTTTCGAGTCCGAAAACTGATACTAGACTATTACTAATCACTAGATGGCGTCGCTGTGACCTTTCGGCTGACCCGAAGTCCTTGATCGTTTCCTAAAGTGTCGACAGATAAAACCTTTTAAATCTACTGGCTACTGCTACATCGGGATGACACTTTATTTGCCAGGCGATGACAAAGTTCAGCTGAAGTTCTAAATAAAAAAAATCCAGTGTGGGTTTTCATCCCAGCCTACACAGTACATGGCAATTTTCGATTCTTTCTTCTGCTAGTCCAGCGAAAACTGAATAAATTTCTTTCAAAAATTGCATTCCACAGATAAGACATTCCGAAACTTTCAAACTAAAAAATACATTTAAATTAATGAAATATATATATATATATAACATATACATATAACATAATATATATACATATAATATTTTCAGACTATTAACAGTTAATCCAGTGACCGTTTGATATGTTAACCTTGATGAACGATTTCTTTTTCTGTACACATGAAAAATATAAAACTATCTGCAATGAATTGTCTTTGTTTTGTTCTCAGGCTGGTCCAATAACTAGTGCAGTGGTACAAAAAAAGGTCCATGCAAACGTTAGTCGGTTTAGCTTCGCATGCACTTAGCGTTCGACCAAGAAAAATGTGTAGCCTTTCTCTGCCTCGCGGCTCGTCGCCTTCTGTGAGTCTACGAAACGTGACACCTCGTGACACAACGTGACAGCTCCCTTTTGAGTTATCTTCGCCTCTTCGACAGACGACTTGCAAACATGAAAGAAGGTCTCGCCTTCGGCTGTAGCATCTCGTATCGGTGGATTTCTGCCGGTCGCCATAATATGGATCTGGCACCCCACTCCTCGAGTCCGTGGGGCTAGGCCGTGATGAATCAGACTGCAATGGCAGACGGATACGTCGGGCAGACATGCGCCACGGGCAGGTCAAACGAGTCTCCGTGGGGATGACGTCACTCAAGTAACTGAGTTTGGGTTTTTTTCTTCTTCCTCCTTATAAACGACATGTTTTGGTAGTGTTCTACATGTAACACTGTTGCTGTTTAATTAGAAACGATCGGTGGATAAATAAGCAGGACACAAGTCACTTGATATTAAAAAGTGGCTCAGTGTCATCAAAACACGATCAAAATTCTTTGCTGACAATGGGGTGTTTTCGTTTTTGTTTTGTTTTTTTTTGGGGGGGGGTGCCACAGAATGGTCAAACAAAATATGTGGGAGAAATCGGGAACATCGTTACCGCTAAAATATGGGAATGGAGCTCATTATCGAACCGTGTGAATCGAGCATAATTTGTTCCATGCACGTACAGCGGGTCTGGAATCGGTTGCTGGGAAGTATATTGTGCTGACGGCACGAGCAAAGCCGAGGAGTCGGGGCTTGTCCGTGCGCCGTGTCCAGGGATTTTGTCGCCAGTCCTGCACCTACTGGTTCCCGCGACCTTCGTGCAGACCCAGGGAACCGCCGATTACGCAAGCAGCGAGAATACCCCGCCTTAGGAGATGCCGCCGGTGGGAACGCTGCGGTGGGGGGGGGGGGCACTGATAACTAAATGTTCTCGTTTTCTATCTCACGCACACACAGAAATAGACACACGTGCTCACACACACACACGCGCGTGCACACGTGACGCAACTTCAGAAAGCGCTCGGTGCAGACACTTGAGGGCGGGCCATTACCCGACCTTCGCACTGTTACCCAAAGGGGGTCACGAGAGGCGAGCGCTAGAAAACAAGACCCTAGGGCTCGCCGAGGCGAGGAGTGTGTCAGTCAGCGAGCGAGCGTGGCTGTGAGTGAGTAAGCGAGAAACTGGGGGGAGCCTAGCGACGCACAGATCGGTCTTGCGAAGTCAACTTGCTTGCCCGACTCGGCAGGCAGCGGCCAGCCCCAAGTTCGGGCGTACCGGGGGAGCAACGACAGAACGATCCGTAGGGAGCAGCGGTCCGCCGTAGCGGTAGCCCCACAGCAGCTGTCGTCGCCTCACTGTGTCGTGTGTCGCTGGACGGAGTGGACGGCCATGGAGGGGACAGACGACTGTTACCGTCAGACGGCTCTGGAGACGGCGGAGATGCTGAAAGTCTACTACAACGACCAGGAAGGCTGGGACAGCGTCAAGAAAACGCCGGTGAGTAAACGAGAAACTATGAGCTGCTGTAACACCATCGTGAGCTATCGCGGCTACAGACCTCTCGCTATCAGACAATAGAACTTTGCATTCTTTCGTTATCCGTATCTCCGCGACTGAGTGAGTTAAAATTAATGTCTTTTTTTTCCTTCCTTCCTTTTTGCCCGTCTGTCTTTCTTTCCTTTGGAGTTTTTTTCCTCCCAGAAACTCACCTGATCTATAATCAGTCTGGTGGTGGTATAGACACCTGTTTACCCAGGGAAAAAAACTCTTACATGTAAAAAGTGGATGCGAACATTCCTGCAAATCAGATGCAGCCCTGTCTCATGTTAGTTGCGGAGTGAGAATTACACAGTTTAAAGTCACACGGGAGATGGTTATCTAGGTTTTTCATGTGTGTAAAATATCACACAGAAATGCTGCATGCACAAATATTGGATGATTCTTTAAAGAAACGCTATATCAAAAACGATATTCACCAAACTGAATGACTGCCAAATCTACTTTTAAAAGTTTTCGAGGTTTGCAGTCCAAAACTGAGTAAACCCAATGGAGTTTGCAAATATCCACGCACGTACACATCTCACGTTCCCATGCACATGTACCCTCAATTACACATACCCATGCAGATGTACCCTCGATCACACGTACCCATGCAGATGTACCCTCGATCACACGTACCCATGAAGATGTACCCTCAATCACACGTGCCCATGCACATGTAACCTCGATCACACGTACCCACGCACATGTAACCTCGATCACACGTACCCATGCACATGTACCCTCGATCGCACGTACCCACGCACATGTACCCATCAAGTGCGTCTTATGCTCCTAGATTACCTCGGTTTTCGTGCACGAGTCTTGTCAAGGCCACACGTCATTGACTGAGTTCAGGGGAAGATACACAGACATTTGGACTTCTTGATGTAGAGACCTCATCCACCCCAACCCCCTTCCCGCTGAGCGTGAACGGGCAGACCGCCTGAACACACGCGGAAGTCGCTTATTCACATTTCTTGCTGTATTTAGGGCGGCCGTGGGTGGTGGAGATTGGGAGAGCTCGTGCTATTAGTGGCAAGTCGTAAAAGCGTTAGACGATGGAGGTTGCATACTACAGGCTCATCCCTGCTGCGTTTTTTTTCTCCTTGTCGCGCGCACACTCTGGAAGCAGCCGCACGTGTTCTGCGCGTTGGGCCCCCGTCTTAGTCCGACCACGAGCAATGGCGAGCAGCACAGACGCCAAAAAGACGAGCAGTGCTAGGTCCAAGGTAGCTACAAGAGGCGTTTGATCCGCTTGTTTCATCGTCACATCTTCGCCTCGTGTGTGGCGTTCGTCTGTTCAGAATACGTGAGGCTACATGTGAAAAGTCAGCATATGCATAATGTGCCTGGCATAGCGTTTAAAGACCTGCAGCAGTCCCCCCGCAGGAGCTCTGAAGGTCACATCAAACAATCCGCTCCTGGCACACAGTTTCAGTCGGCTGCGTACCGACCAGACGACAGCCATCCTCATTACCACGGAGCCGTCACGTCTCACTGTAACCGATTCGAAGGTTCGCCTCAAACGTGCGGGTAAAACTGATGGCTCGTCGTTGGCTTGACGTCTCGACCTAGCCCCGCTTGCTTTCCTCGCCTCTGTAAAACTGGCCTCTGAACAAAACCATTGCAAGACGTGTGGGGCAGAGTGCGTAACAGTGCGTGCACGTTGTTCACACCTTACACGGACTTAAAGGTCACACAATATTACCGACCTCCCACGCACAAGCTGGCATTTTAGTTGCACCTCCCAAAACTAGTCTCTTTCAGGCTGGCATTTCGCGCACACATTTCTCCCACACGGCTTCATTTCATCCGCACTCTTTCTGCCCACCCACTCCGACTGGCCTATATATATTTCAGGTTACATTCTCCCCGTCAGATCTTGATGGGAACCTTTAAGCTGCCTCTTTTCCGGTCTCTAGCAATTGATAGTGAATAATCGCCTCTTCTAGATCGTAAGCTCCCATTTCAAACACTGGGTCTACATGTCTACTGGATCTCCCACAGCACCAGCTGGTATCCCGCCTTTGCGCGCGCGCGTGTGTGTGTGTCACGTCCTCACTTGCCCGCAGACCCACAAGCACCATATAATTAACTTGCCCACATAGGCCCACATTACTGGCTTTGCTCCCAGCAGCCATCAGTTTTATTTCGTCATTCCTTCTGAAGATAGGTCGCATTCCAAGCATTTTCTCGCGCAGACACTTTCGAGCCTGCATACACACACGAACGCACCAGCATACAGGTGCACACCCTCGCCCACACGTCCATTTGAAATCACACGCGTCAATTTAAAATGTGATTTAATTAAATTTAAACATTGAATCGACTTCTTTCCACAAGAGCTGATATTAATGTTACTTTTTCTCACACTCACTCTGACCATGTCTTCACAATTTTAACACTAACATCAACATTGACGAAACTATTTGTTTGCTGCAATGAAACAATAACGACATGAAAACTTTTTACATCTACGCAGTATGTCCGCAACAACAGCTTAATTAAAACACGCTGCCTGCCTCCATATCGAATTGTCTGTCTGTGTTTACCGGATATTGTAGGTCGCATATGTACAAATCCAAAGGAATAACCGTAAGCGCTGCAGAAAAGAATCAAACTGATTTTGAAATGTAAACACCTGTTGAATAAAAGCTTTATTACCTTAATCTTTTCCGTTTGCTCAAAGTTAGTTAAAATCCAGCGGAAATGAGGTCACTGACGTCCACTGCGCACACAATCCGCCTTATGTACTGTCACTCACGCCATTTTGTTCAGCTGAGAGCGCTCGTGGAAACCCCTTGTTTTCACCATCAGAATCAGTTCATGGTCAAAGAGAAACACCCCATAAAAACCACGAATACCTGAGCTATAATTTAAGCGCGCTTGCTTCCCGTAAACTACTTCATGGACGGCACCCGGTATTGTAAAAGGCCGTCCTTACCGGTAAGGCTGTGGCAGGCAATGTGCTACAAATTAACACCCAATATTTCAACAATAAAAAACGTTGGCATCCAGTAAAACACTAAACAACAATAGAAATGTGAACAACCAATCTTTAAACAACAATTAAACTAATGGCATCAGATATATAAACAATTTTTTTAATTATTCACATCGGATATCTAAAAGTAAAAACTGAAGATGTTTTGTAATTCCTGTTACCAGTACGTGAAGATAGTGCAAAGGATAAAAGTTAAGCTTGGCGACCTGCTGCTATCCCACGGCACCGTATGAGAGACCTCCCTGCGATGTGCGCTCAGTGCACGTGGCACTCGGGTTCTTCGTGAGCCCGGAATGGGGAGTCAGCGCGCGGTATGTTAACGCGGAGATGTTCGCGACAGGCGCTGTCTGCCGATTAGTGGAAAAACGGACGTGCAGTCAGCTAATGCACTGCCAACCGGTCCGTTTGACACTGACAAGACAGCGACTGGGGCAGTGCTCACCGTCATTCCTGGCCAGATGGGGATTATGTGTTTGTACATGTGTACGTGTACGTGTACGCACGCGCGTTGATCTAAACGGAATCTGTCTCTCATGGTCACTGCTGTTCTGTGTTTAATGGCGTCAACAACTGGGATATATCAAAGCAAAGCGCTGGTCGTGTAAACAGGTGCATATGCAGAGAAATACGTGGGACGGAGATCTGAACCCAAGACCCACGATTTCTGCTGTCCAAGTGCATAGCTTCTCGGACCTCCGACGCCGCGTGCACATACATTTATGCACGGCCGTATAATACATACATGTGTATTTTATATGTCCTTCTGGGTTTTTTTCTCACAGATTGCCTGTCCCCTTCCCCTGCAGCTACCCTCACCTTTTTCGAATTGTATCTTACATGTGCAGGGTAATCGGTCAGTAGATCTGATGTAGGTTGTCAGAATGATTCATTCCTCCCTCTTACAGTCCGCCGAGCATGCGCGTGCGTCGACACCGGAGTCGGGTTGGGTGGGGGCCGGGGGGCGGGGAGAAGAGGGCGGCCACAAAGAGTACATGGAGACGATGGCTGTCGGTAGGTCTGTTTATCGGGGAAAATCCCGCTCCCGTTTTCTCCCGCGCGAAACATCCTGTGAACAAGGTCAGGCGACTCGATTTCTCGTGACGAGAGCACATCGAGAGAATAATGTGTATAAACGACATGCTAAGCCCGCCCCTCACACTCTCACACGTCCGGTGGCGTCATACCTAGCGCCAGGCGGCGCACGAACTGACCTCGCGCAGCCTCGAACGCCGACGGCATTCTCCATGCTGAAAGCCGCTATTCATATTTTCTTGCAGGAGGAAATCCCCTGCTGAGGGATGGTAATTTAGCGTACAATTACTTTTCCGCTGGAAGGAAAGGGGGGCCGTCTGTTGTGCTTGATCCCTCCGTGTGACTCTTAAAGGTCTCAATATGCCGACTTCTTTCTCGACACCTCGTAAAATAGACTTTAAAATACAGGACATACAGTATAGAATGTGCGTTTTTAAGTTTCGTTGGGTGATTTAATGGGAGAATCTGTACAGTCAGCTGAGGTTTGTTGACGCGAGGATCCGGCAAATAAACTGGACTATCAGAGATCTCAGCAAGATCTAGAATTTCGAGGGTTTTTAAAAATTGAAACGAGGCTAGACTAGAGCTACAGTTACTCGGCGAAGTGAGCCAAAGAAATTGTGCAGAAATGTTAATGTGATGCGACAGTAATCGGAGTTTCAATATTGTTGTTTGAGATTTTTCTACATTTAAAAAAATTGAAAATTTGTGCTGGAACACAGCAGGGCCGAACTACAAGCAAGTTAGACTTCTCACAAACTGTGCAAAAAAGAATTAAGCTTTGTGATCAGGGGCTGTAGTCGTTGCAGCAGGAGACAGACACGCGACTGTCCAACAATCAAGGTCACTCCCGGTCACTGCTGGCTTGACGACCGGCTTGACACTTTTACGGGGTCACGACCTGCTGGCTGGCGATGTCAGGAAAGGGTCGGCCGCACTTCAGGACTGACCTCACTCACCCAAACGTCTCATTTGGCCTGAGCTAGGATAATACATCTAGATGTATTATCCTAGGCCTGAGAGATTGATACAAGTTCCCAAACACTGACCGAGGTCAAAGGTCTAGGACGGTAACCAGTGAAACCTGACGTTGCCTACTCGAACTACTATGGCCATCGCTCGCTAAGCGACAAAAAGAACGTCGGGTGATGTTTCCGTCTGTCGCAATCATCATCATCATCATCATCATCATCATCATCATCATCATCATCATCATCTGTCCCGTAGCCTTAGAGACCGTTGGGGCACCACTGATGACTTGGATACCAGCTTCCTCCATTTCTATCCTCTGTCGGTCTCTGGGTTTCTACAAACGTTAGATCAGTCCACTCTTGATGTTTTTGTAGCAACGGGTGAAGATTTTGACGTTCGACTCTTGAGGGAGGGGGGGGGGCGATAGTCATGACTACTTCAAGTGTCGGACTCTTCTGTCGCGCCCCTGACAATCGCGACTTTTGACGCTAGTGTAGAACGGACCTTTTTCTAGAATACGGCACAAGATTAAGAGCAGGCGTTTTATCTGGTAGTATCAAAAACCATATTATTCTCTTAAACAGATTTTGTGTAGTTCTCGGGCAGAAAACCTGCTAGTTGGCAGGACAGTGTGCATACAACTATTTTAGTTTCAATGTTATCAAATAGCGCGTTGATTCCTTACCGCGAGATGCGAACCATCGCTTTAAAAGCAATTAGGGTGATGCAGGCCACAGACTGGCAGTCTCCGAAGCACGAAAGCCTGTTGAACATTACAGTCTTCAAGCCATAAATAAAAAGTTTATCGTTTAATCTGATGTTCGCCTTAATGAAAATCCGGAATTGTGGTAGGTACCTTTTCCCTTTGTTTTAAAAATCGTCTACAGTTAGACATTGGGTTCAGGATTTCCTGCACTCCCTTTATTAGCATCTTCTCAACAGCAATGGTTGTGTTTGAATGATGCGTTCTGGAACAGTGGATGACGTACTTTTCGTCCGGGCTATGGAACCTGGTTGAGCGCCCCCTTGTATCCTGGGACTCCACAGTGTGCTTGGATCCCCACAGCACTGGATCGTGTCCCATTTAAGAGACTCGATAGTCTATTTGTGCTTTAAATTCCAAACCCGTCAGTACATCGGTCTGGGAGAGAGTGTTTGCACGTCAGTCCTCAGTCACCGAGACAGGAGCGTGAGGGTCTACGAAATATTCTTCTCGCCCTCTCTCCCTCCCCTTTGCTCTCAGACAACCATGTCTATACGCACTGCCCGGATCAAATCTTTCGATGCAAGAAGCAAGATTTTGAGCGAGACGTGGAAGGTTACTTTAAACCTCGAAGGGATGTGGATGACGAATCTGACGCTAGCATCAATCTCATCACCTGTTTCTCTTAAAATAGATTTCCCCCTCCCCCTTATTCATTTTTCAAAGGCAGGATTGTGGGGAGCAAGGGAGTGTCAGCTATTTTGAGAGCTCTTCGGACAAGAATTTCCTTTGTTCCAAACGGTAGGGGGACGTTTAATCTTTGATAAGAGGAAGCTGGCGGAAGCTACTTAAGATCAACTAAAGAAGATTACCCAGCGTCGTGACTTCTTTTTGGTGGTGGTGGTGGGAGGGGGGTGATATGAATTAAGTGATAGCGGACATCACCTGTCTAGAGAGGCCAATGTCGCAAAGCCGTTAATAATAGTTCCGATGATAACTGACAAAACAAAGAGGTAATCGACTATTTGCCAACGAGGTGGTTCTCGTCCATATGTTCAGCACTTTCTTTTATTGCGCCCTTCCCGTGAGAAATGTAACCGAATGTACAGTATCACCACAAATACGTTTCACAGACCACCTAGAAATATCTGGCCGACACACTCTCCCGCAATAACGGAGTGCATCAGTTTATAAATGTGAAGGAGCCATTGTAGTGCAACAGTGCCGTTACCAACACCCTACCAAGCCCTTTGATCACGTGCGGTATTAACCTATCGGGACGCATGCGCTGTGCCACTTGTCGGAATGAAGTCACACCGTGTCGGCCATTCCCTAAGAGCACCAGCAAAAAATTTTCAGCCTTTGCTGCTTTAAGATTGGTGCTAAATATGGCCACACAGAGATATTGTTTAAAAAAAACTTGGTGCAACAATTTCCCCTATCCCACATAGCTGTGGTACTGAAAGTATCCAAGAAAGTTTTATCATCCAGACGCTTGAAAAGCACAACTCATAGGATTTGACCTTTTGGACCTAACCTCGATACTGTACGCAGATCGGTTATTAACTCAGTGCGTTTAACCACAGTCTAACACGGCAGGTCAAGCATTTTATGCTCGCTAGCTTGCAGAAAATAATCCACTGGAAAGATGGGGATGTTGCAAACCGGGCGAGAACTCGGGCCAGAACAAATTGTTTCACGATAAAGCGTAATGCGCTGCATCTGTTGTTATCTAAACACGGGAAGCTGGCTGTGAGACTTCAGGCGGTGCGAATGCGCGATGTCTTCAGCAGTCGTGCATTGCACATCCGCTTCACACCCACCACACCCACCTCTATCCCGTCTGGCTTTTTTCTGCACCCCCCCCCACCCTCCTTTTGTAAGCACGGGTCTGTCTCGAGTGAACGGTGCGTATGTTCTGGCCAAGGCGCCTTGAAATCTAATTAAATTCCAGACGCGTACAAAGGCAGCCAAGCTTCGGTTACAAGGCCTGTCGAGCGTGCCACGCAGGTGCGGGGTAAGGCGGGGTAGCTGAAAAATGTGGCGCCTTGCCTGCTGGGGAAAGCGAACCTTTCGGACTAACAACGATGACCGGTGGGTACTGGTGGTGATGGTGGATGGGTGGGGGTGGGAACGTGGGGATGCATGATGAGAGAAGGAAAAACAATGGGCCAGGATTCAAGCAACACAGAGCAGTCCGAACGAAAACTGCAATGGCTGCGCTAAACCAGTGCAGTTCTTTGTTCTGTTTGTGGACGTGTGAGCGTCCGTCCGCATGTGTGTGCATATACTCATCCGCCTATACATTCGTGCGTATGTTTTTGCGAGCGGGTGTGTATGCATGCATGCGCGTGCGCGCATTTTTCAGGTTTGAGAATTTGCTGAATTTAAGAGACAGCTTCAAGATGGATCATAGAGGGACATACCAAAAACGCTATGTGGACGAATGTACTTTTTGGGCATTTTATATATTTAACTGTTTCTCTCTGTGACTTTCTTCGTGCAGAGAGTGTGTCGGGGGAAGAGGGTACATTCTTCTTCTTGGTTTTGTTTAAACTGAGTTTTCGATTCTCATTTATTTTTCTGGTTTGGCTGAAGGGGACACCTGGGAACTCGAAGCACCTCGCCTCGATCCTCGTCACCAGCTGAGGTCACTGACCCACTAGTAGGTGACACGTAGACAGGTTTTCAGCTAGGACAGGCGCGTGTACATGAACATTGGTGTTCATTGGTCTTCCTCTTCATAGCTGACCGTTTGAATAAGCGGCTACCCGGAAAAGCAAAGTGTTCACTATGGTCAGGGGACAGCAAAATATTATGCGATCCAGGTTTCGATAGGAGCAGCTTTTCACCTGACAATGTCACATTGTAAATATCAGTTCAGCTTATGCTAATCATATTAATGATAAGTACATGCCACCTTTCAGCCCGGGGTCACACAGCGCAGAACCAGCTCGGGACACTTGACGTTATAAGATGTTTCCTTGAGTCACTGTCGTCACAAGCAACAAGTTTCTCGGAGACCTTTGTTTTTGTTTATCCGAAAATTCCTTTTCCAGCGTGCCTGCGAGTTGTCATGGCAAATATCCAACACGGGGGCAAACTGAACCCCAGACAGGCGCCCAGCTTTCTCTGTAGCCAGGGCACAGCAGGGCACAGCAGGGCACCGAGAACTCTCGATCTTGGGACAGAGCAAATTTGGAGAGCGCGCCACTTAAGGATGATGACGATGCCGTCTGGACAGCGGGTTACAATGACATGTTTTTGCAGGTTTTTCTCAGTGCGTGCGTGTGTGTGTGAGAAAGAGAGAGAGAAGGAGAGGGGTTGAGTAGGACGGTGTGTGTATGTGTGAGGGGGTGGGGTGCGTGGGCCCCTGTGTGCGTGTTTGAGTTACTATTTAGTATTCTTTTACCCTCTTATTGGCTATAGTCTAAAGAATAAGCAGTGTCATAAATTTATGTTAAATAAATAAGAACATAACGGGCGCCTGCTACTCCCGGTGTATGGGAGATGTTTGCTGTAGTGTCTCATTTGCTTGCGTTTCATCAGTAGCACCTGTACAGGCTCAATATTAATGTTTAGCCAGCCGATGACGTAAGTCTGCACTCTGACAATATATCTGAGGATAAAATGGCGTTTGATGAAGACTTGTGAGTAGCAGGCCGCTTTCCAGCAAAAAAAAAAATCTGTGAATGCATGATATATGGGAGAGGGGTGAAAGAGTTCGTTGTAATTATATTTGCTCAAGGCAGGAGAAGGTATACTCTAGAATAGATCGACAGCTCTTTGAATGACAGCAGAACTCTAGGTCGGTTCCACTTGGGGAGGGACTATGGCAACGGGGAGGTCTGGGTGTGTCCCACTTGATCCCCGTCCTGCCAACGTCCTGCACCCCCCCCCAGCCTCTCCCACCTCGCCCACAAACAACACGCGCGAACGCTGTAGATGTGGATACCGCCCTTCCCTACTCGCTCGTTTTCTCGCTCTTTCACTCACTTCCGTTCAGTAATTTTTCCACCTGTCTATCCATCCATCCGTCCGTCCATCATCCATCCATCCGTCCGTCCATCCAATCCGCACATTAATTCGCCCAAACCTTTGCATTAAAGCCTATCCCTCCTCCTTCCATCTTTTTCTGAATATCTAAGTAAAAAAATAAATAAATACTGCATCAGACACACGCGCGCATAGATCTGTGTGCATCATGACCAAAAAGAAAAACGCAAGAGAAAGGTCAAAGAGGAACGAATCTTTAGTTGTAACATGCTTACCTGACGTGCTAACAAACGTACACACATACAGACCCCCTGGTGTCGTAAAGGCGACAGGCCATGGAAGAAATGAGATCATATTGTTGTAAGGGCTATCAGTTTACTACGCTGACGTCACGACTTTGACCTGCTTGAGAATGGTTTGTTGAATCTGGGGAACGGAGTGGAGATGTTTACAGAGGTTAACGGCTCCGATAGCTTGTAATGAGGTAAAGCAAATCGTTGAAAAAAAATTACACTCTATGAATCTTCCAAGCTCGTGAACTTGTACAAGTGAACTGTCGTGCACTAGAAAGTAGGACATAACTCAGCCCTAAAATTTGCGTTTAGCAAGATGCACGTGTCCATAATCCTGTTTGCGTAAACACGGATTTTGAGCACAGATATAGGGAAACTTTGTTTTGAGCATGTCAGTCTCAGCACACAGGTTCAGAGAGTAGCTCTGACATTTAGGTTTTGCAAAAACATGCATGCGCTTTTCCACTGGCGTTATACCGGACATCTTTGGGCAGTTTTGTGTGGAAAGTTTATTCTGTATGTGTCAGTCTCGGGACCCGAAATTCAAACAGACAGGTCTGAGGTACCATCAAACCGGAACACCAGCCACGTACCGGGTTTCAAAGCGATTTCTCCCGTCCGTCCTCACGTGTGTTTCGTCTCAAACTCTGCACCCCATCCCACCCCTCTGCTTCTTTTTTATGCACCCCCCCCCCCCAAAAAAAACTCGTTTTGGACACTGCTCAAAATTTCATCCTGTTGGGATGTTGGGGGTAGGGGAGGGAGTGAGGGGTGGGAAAGACTGCGGGATACCGCGTCCTCATTAGAAGCAAGAGGCGATTAAAGATAAAACCAGGTTCCTGGGGCTCGTGCAGAGAGCGTGCACTCGTAAAAACCGGCAGGCGTCCGAGCCACACAGATTGCCCTGTTTGGCGGTTTGGCTCAACTGGCTGCAACGTGATTAGTCCTAGTGCAAGGGAGGGCACTCTTACACTCCTGCAGCTCGGAGTGTTGGCCCTTTCATCCCCTAAGATTGTCAGACGGGAGATGTGTGGTCGGGGAGGAAGAAGGATGAGTGCTGCGTTGCAATCGTCGCTACGGTTCCGTTCATCATGCCTGAAGCCTGGATAGCTCTGCGGGTATAGCCGCGGACTAGCTAGTGCAAGGTTGATGGTTCGAATCCTCCAGTAGCCAAGGACTTTATCCCGAAGTTAAAATATTGTACAGACTCCATGGCCATCCCCCGAACATTAAAATGCCTCTGGGTACTGGCTGTTTTACTGCAGCTATCGACCTATCCATTTCCTGTAGTGCCAAATCATTGCGAGGCGGAAACACTGTCCTAAAATTACCTACCTGTCCATCTTAATCTCGACGAGCTTTTTACTCAATATTGTTTTTAGTGTGCATGCGCAACTTTGGAATACAACGCGAAAAAAAAAGACACCAACAAATTATGTTTTCGTGTGCTGGTACTAAAATGCGGAAAACTGTTTTTAATCAAATTTCTGTGAAAGAAAGTTTTAAGATGTATATCTTTCACAAATTGATCAGTTCAAGATTGCATACCTGCACTAAAAACGATGCACCGTGCTTGAACAATAATCCGATCACAGCTCGATCGTTAAAGGTTCTTCGATCGCTTGTAAACTAGACCTATCAGATTAAGGCCCATGAGTGAGCGCGTACATGCCTGCGCGCGTACAAACAAGACGTTGCCAAGCCTCATTAAGCGGTTTTATTAGCCCAGGTGCCTGGGCAATTATGGCCGCGACCAGCTAGTTAGAGCAGCAAATCTTGCTTCATTGCTTTTAAAACCGACCGAGCTGCCAGAAGCAAATAAATCTTGCCTTTCCTTTCACTAGCTTCTCTTGTGCGCGACCTTATCGCAGTTTAGTTTGTCATTCTGTGTGTCCGTCAGCATGTGCACTGCTCACCAGTACGGAGGCGTTGAAGATTGGCAACGTGCCTAGTACTAGTTTTTGGCTGTGTTGTCCTGATGAACGGTAATGCGCCGAAACGTTGGCTCCATGTTTGTCAGTTTTAGCTTGGCCTAGTTCCTTTATCACTTCACGTTTTATTCCATGCGTGTTTCATTTCATTGCCAACGTGCTGAAAATTGGATCCATGACATCTAGAATATTAGTTTCATTTCTATGCCAAAATAAGAATTATGTGAGTGAATATAAAATTTATGAATTTCTTTTATGAGGAGGATAATTGGGTTCAAATTCTGATGTTAGTCCTTTTCAAAGCGCGCTCGAATTCCATTACCTTAACACAATGAGACAATCGTGCCTATGCACTTTATACCCGTTTTATAACAGTGGCTGGACAAACAAACCATCTGATTGTTACTGTTAGATGTGATCACTTCATGTCAAATAAAACTATTGTGAAGCTGTTTGGATACTGCACTACGTGCTTGTGGAATATGGTAGCATTGCACAAAATGTCTTTGTTCTTATTTCCAGAAAGACATTATAATTGAATACAAGCATTCAACTTGCCCAGGATTCAATGGCTATCTGTAAGTAATCTTTTGCGTTGTTGCAAAGAAAATTAATGCCTATAATTTGTCAGAAAAAATCATGCTAATTAAAGCTTGATTGATTAATGAGCTGGTGATTGTGAATATTAGTTTCTTTTATGAACTTGGGGGGGGGGGTAATTGGTTGAAGAAAAACTGTTATGTATTTGCTCCTATCTGCTGGCTTTGAAAAATGGCTAAAGATGCAATCGGTTTTTTTTCATACATATACGCTTCTGTTTTCTTTCTCCCTCTGTTTTAGAATATCTCTCTCTCTCTCTGAGGGTGTGTACGTTCGCATGCGTGCGCATGTTTATGTGTCTGTTGACGGTGTCTGGTGGTTAAGCGACAACTTTGCCGAATCGTGAATAAGATACTTTTGGGGTCCTTCTGGTGCATTGTAAATGGACTAAAGTTCTTCTGGTGCATTGTAAATGGACTAAAGTTCTTTTGGTGCATTGTAAATGGACTAAAGTCCTTC
>SMGT01001904.1:374755-423691 GCA_004794575.1 Lanistes nyassanus | reverse complement strand
GAATCTCTCTCTCTCTCTCTCTCTCTCTCTCTCTCTCTCTCTCTCTCTCTCTCTCTCTCTCTCTCTCTCTCTCTCTCTGAGGGTGTGTACGTTCGCATGCGTGCGCATGCTTATGTGTCTGTTGACGGTGTCTGGTGGTTAAGCGACAACTTTGCCGAATCGTGAATAAGATACTTTTGGGGTCCTTCTGGTGCATTGTAAATGGACTAAAGTTCTTCTGGTGCATTGTAAATGGACTAAAGTTCTTCTGGTGCATTATAAATGGACTAAAGTTATTCTGGTGCATTGTAAATGGACTAAAGTTCTTTTGGTGCATTATAAATGGACTAAAGTCCTTCTGGTGCAATGTAAATGGACTAAAGTTCTTCTGGTGCATTGTAAATGGACTAAAGTTCTTCTGGTGCATTGTACATGGACTAAAGCTCTTTTGGTGCATTGTAAATGGACTAAAGTCATTCTGGTGCATTGTAAATGGACTAAAGTTCTTCTGGTGCATTGTAAATGGACTAAAGTTCTTCTGGTGCATTGTAAATGGACTAAAGTTCTTCTGGTGCATTATAAATGGATTAAAGTTCTTCTGGTGCATTATAAATGGACTAAAGTTCTTCTGGTGCATTGTAAATGGACTAAAGTTCTTCTGGTGCATTATAAATGGACTAAAGTTCTTCTGGTGCATTGTAAATGGACTAAAGTTATTCTGGTGCATTGTAAATGGACTAAAGTTCTTCTAGTGCATTGTAAATGGACTAAAGTTCTTCTGGTGCATTGTAAATGGACTAAAGTTCTTCTGGTGCGTTATAAATAGACTAAAGTTCTTCTAGTGCATTGTAAATGGACTAAAGTTCTTTTGGTGCATTATAAATGGACTAAAGTTCTTCTGGTGCGTTATAAATGGACTAAAGTTCTTCTGGTGCATTGTAAATGGACTAAAGTTCTTCTGGTGCATTATAAATGGACTAAAGTTCTTCTGGTGCATTATAAATGGACTAAAGTTCTTCTGGTGCATTGTAAATGGACTAAAGTTCTTCTAGTGCATTGTAAATGGACTAAAGTTCTTCTGGTGCGTTATAAATAGACTAAAGTTCTTCTGGTGCATTGTAAATAGACTAAAGTTCTTCTGGTGCATTATAAATGGACTAAAGTTCTTCTGGTGTGTTATAAATAGACTAAAGTTCTTTTGGTGCATTGTAAATGGACTAAAGTTCTTCTGGTGCATTGTAAATAGACTAAAGTTCTTCTGGTGCATTGTAAATAGACTAAAGTTCTTCTGGTGCATTGTAAATGGACTGCAGTCGACTGTGAGACTGGCCCGCCGCGGGGCAGTAAGCAAAACCAGTTTAGTGTTTATGCCCAGCTAGGCCTTGGCATTCGAGGCATTGAGAGGATATATCGAGTCCAGCATCTACACAATCTTCCGTCTCCCAACACACCTAGCGCAGCCAGGTAACAATAGCTAAAAGTCTCAGTGATGTTGCTTCTGTGTCTGCCCCAGGTACCGAGGCCAGAGCGAGTACAACTGCTCCAAGGAAACTCTGTTTGAATATGTTGATCCCCTCCCAGAACCAGCTCCGCGACTCAGGTGGGACAAGGCTATGAAGAAGATAGAAGTCATTCGCAGAATAGACGAGGTATTACGTCACTCATGACAATCGGCCAGGTGTGGCAATGCACAGGTAGCGTTAAGGAGTAGCGCAGACGGAAGTGCTAACAGCTCCTTGACAAAACAAAACACTCACTCAAACCGCGGGATGTGTGCAGGCTCTGTGCAGGCAAATGTACTTGTAAATGCTGCGCCTATATCACTTATATATTTATATAACAACATCTAGTACGTTTTTTTCAGCTTACTCCGTAATGCTGTATATCAGTTTTATAATATATTGAAAAGCGTGTTTAGAGATACACGTTGGCTGTTGTGGTCAGTACCCATAGTTCACTGAGACCATTTTTCCCCTAAAGCTCCCAAGTCGAGAACAGAACGAAATGAAAAATGGAAATGAGGTTTTGATTTTGATGTAAGAAAAAGACCAAAAAGGAACACAAAGACCAAAGGTTGGTAGGGAAAGAAAGAAAAAAAGCGTGTCTTAATAATAAATGAGAGATATTTCGCCCAGTGCTGCCGAATGACACTGTTTCGCGTTTGGCGGGTAACGCGGGTCTAATATATTGATCTGTTATTAAAATTTCACTATTTGCTGAATTTGAAAACACCATTTTGCCTCTGATGTAGATAATTTTCTTTTCTGTCCATGTAGTAGTGATATGAGACCTACTTACGATGATTAATCAATGATTCTAAACTATAACTTATCACACTCCTCACGTCTTCGATCGACAGTTTGGTAACTAAAATCATAGGCAAAGAGTTTTACAAACATCGCCGGCTGTCACCCGTACTTCAGATCAGATAGAAATTATTATGTGAGCCTACCTAATCCGTATGTATCCTGAGCCAATCCATAACTACGTCTTTTGATTTATCATTTTGTTTGAAGAATTTTTTCTTACTATTTTAAAAGCATAGTTATGTAGATCTGTCATTCCCCCACAGTTCAGTAATTTACAACAAAACACAGTTTATTACTTCATTTAAGCGTTTACGCATTTTAGATTTCTACTAGGTAAACTTCACCGAAAACAATTACTGCATATTTAACAGAAATTATAAAAAGAACATTTTTCCTGGGGTTAGCATCAAAAGACATTTTTCACGGGGGCTTTGTTATTTTATACCAAACGTAACTGTACGTGAAACGATTTTTCCTTGTTTTTAATCCATGTCGTGTGGTTTATGGGCAGAACCTGAGAATTAACCACACCTCCACAAACAGCGCCGCAATGGGGCTCATCTCCCCACGAGATTTCGTGGACGCTGTCTTGATGATCAAAGGGGACAAAATCATCTCCACCAACGGTGAGTTGTCGTTCCTGATTACTGTCCTACAGCACGCCTTTTGCTACTGGAAGAAGAGAAAGCAAGTATCCTGCATTAGCAGCAAAACTCGGCACTTACACGTGATGAATATCCGTCTTCTCTTTGCGTAAGTGCACGTTTTCAGTCTGATTGTAATGTTGAGATGGAGGGACGGATCTCTAAATAGAAAGGACGTGGTGCGAATCGAAGCACGTGGAAAGAGATCGGAAAAGGAGATAAACTTTTAGGAGCCGTGTAATCAGGTGCAGGTTTGTGTGTGCGCGCGCGTGCTTGTGTGCGTCCGGTTGATATGTCATATGTGTGCAGGTATCAGCATTATCTGTCCGGAGTGCCCCCCTAAAGAGAAATATGTGCGAGGGTGGAACTACCATTGCGGCCTGTTGTGCATCGAGAACCCTGAGTGAGTTGCCTTCACCCACACAGTATCTCTATGCTTCGCCTTATTACACTGTATAAACTTCCGACTAGTACGTTGGGCTAAATCTCAGGTCGACCAATATTGATGTAAATTTTTTTATCGGGACACTGACTTTTCTTTGCAGCCTAGGATTCTTTCATTTGAAACACCAGGTATAGAGAATTGAACCTGGTTTTGCTGTCAGCATTTAGTTCTGTGTTCCTGGTGGTCGAATGTTTAACTCGTTGCGTTGCGGTGACGTAGTTTATTGTCCTCGCCAAACATTGTATTTTTGTGTGGTCTGCATTTGCCAAAGGAGTTGACAGAAAATACTGGGTACGAAAGCAAAATATTGGCTAAATGTACAAAATATTGCATGGGGCAAAAATGCCTTTGGCTGGATGCCTGGATGGCTGGCTGGCTGGCTGGCAGGGATATTTAGAAAATGAAAAATTCTGGACGAATTAAAAAGCGTGCCGTTTAGCCTTATATCATTGTCTGCTCATTTAATTAACTTCTCAACAATTTTAACGAATGTAATAATCGTGTACAATATTTTAAAACAGCTAAAATTCTTAATCCAGCTAAAACATTGAACCTGCTTTATGTCTACCAGTTAGTGTATTTTACATGTTTTCCTAATATCTGCTTTATGTCTACCAGTTAGTGTATTTTAAATGTTTTCCTAGTATCAACTTCGCAGAGAAAATAAGGACTGTTTCTAGTAATTTACAAATACTAACAACTACTTTAGGAAACCACGCACTATTCTTCAAGAACTGGGCAGCTTGCATGAGCATTCGTATGTGCTCTTCCGTCCATAAGAGAGCAGTCGTAAGGCCCGTTCACTCTGTATATTTTTCGTTCAACTTAATGCGGATTTATTCACTTTCGGATATGGAAAGGGGTTTGCAGCGCATATGGAGCTCAGTTTTGGGCTGTGCGGTACAAGCCTTCGTGTCACCGTGCAATAAATACCATTACCCATACGAACGGTACCCTAAGGAATGTGTTTAAAGAGAGAAAGTCCCGCAAGTCGTTCTCGTGGCATGTTTAGCACTAGCAAACATGAAGCGCTGGACATTCCACTGTGCTTTCTGTGCATACCTTCGGGAACTTTGTACTAACAATCAAGTGAATGAGACAGGGAAGCAAGAGGAGAGATTCCTGCTTGTAACGGCTCATTATTTTGCGATTTCACGGTCCTTTGGAAACAAAAAAAATCCCCTAGAGCACGTGGAGATGTTATCAGCACGCATGTCACGTACACGCAGTGTGTTTTCTTGGATGCCGTCTGTGAACCCCTGCCTCCCGGCGTCTGGTTCGGCTCTTTCATTTCTGCTTTAATTTGCCTTGTGTGCAGGCGGCCGCAGCACTCCAAACTGATGAGCTTCATTCAGCCCGACATCCGGGGAATGCTACCCCGCTCGCTGGTAGACTCGGCGATCCCAGGATCAATGGTCGACTTCTTCAACAATCTCCGGGCCTGCTTGAAGGCGGACGGGAAACTGATAGACTGACTCGGTGTAAATAGACTTGAGTCGACGGAAATAGACTCTAGGCCGTGGAGGGGGGGGGGGGGTAATGAGACCAAGACTGTGGCAAACGATGGAGACGGTTTTTTTGTGGGGGTGGGGGGTGATATTACTGCGTCTAGATGCCTTGTCTTGATTGATGGCTTGTACTAAAGCTGTCGCCCACCCACACTGTTGTCATCCACAGCTGTACAGCTACGGGGGGTGGGGCGAGGGAGGGTTAGTCCCTTGATAACACTGTCACGAGGACAAACGAGGGCATCCTTGTGGTTATGAGCTGCTGGACGGAAGCCCACACAAGGTGATGCTGTTCGGACAAGTCGCGAGGCAGACAGTATAAGGGATAGGAAGTGTCATACAATCTCCCACTGTGTGCGGCGAAAATGTATCATTGCTGGAATTTTGCCCCCCAAAAAAATGTTTTCAACTGTTCTCGAAAAATTCAACAAAGATCCTTCGTTGACGAACACCAAAGGAAGTCTTTCTTTCTTTCTTTCTTTCTTTCTTTCTTTCTTTCTTTCTTTCTTTCTTTCTCTTAAATTTCGCTTTTTCTCTTCCCTTCCTTTCTCTTTTTCTCTTCCCTTCCTTTCTCCTGTCTCCTCTTCCTAATCTCTCATTCCTTCCTCTTGGTTTCAGCCTGTCTGAGAGCGTGCATGCGTGCGTGCTCATGAAGTACTACGCTCCACCTGGATCGGCATAAAACTCTGGGTCCAAAAACGTCAAGATATTTTGACAACATACAGGGTTTCTGTCCAACTGACTGTTGTGCCTATAGTTATTTTGGTAATACTAAACGTTGTATTATATACTGCATCCAATAAAGCTCGTATTCGGCGCTGTTCTTTCCTTGTACGCTGCCACTGTTAATGATGGTCTAATGACACGCTGTTGCGTTTCAATCATTGGTAATGTGACGATTTTCCGTGCTGCTATCATGTGATACATTTAGCCTCACGCAGGCGCGTCCTACTCTGCACGCAAATGTGCGTTCACACGAATAAGGAGAACGTGAACATTTCGCATAAAACAGTAGTAGGCGCGCTTCGGTTAATGTTTAAGGTTCTTCTTATATTACAAGACAAAATATTGAACTTGCGGTTGGCGCCAGGAAGATGTGTTGAAGACGATGCTAACTTTGTTGGCCCGCCGACCTGTCCTGCAGCAAACTAAGCGATGTTCTGTGAGTAAGCACCACCTTCAGCAGTTTTAAACACATCTTCATGCAGTCGGAAATCTTTAAATAGCAACTCTGAACAAATATAATAAACATAAGTTGCCCGAGATTTATTTAAGCATATGCTTTCCAGTTTTTACCGCACCATACATCCTGTTGAATTTTTTTTTTTGGGGGGGGGGCGACAGATACAGACTGATCTCGAGGCTAGTTAGGCCGAGTCTGGATGAAACTATAGGCTTATTTGTGGTCTTCTTCGCGACACTGTGGAAGTTTCTGTTTTATTTTCGATACTTTTTTATCGCCAGGAGTAGCAACACTATTATTTGAAGGAACATTTTGCATTTGTCAGACCAATTGATTTTCCTCTGCAAAATTGAGGGAACGCACATTACTTCACTTGCACTGACGGAAATGGGAACAACGCACAAAAAATTGATTTGACTTTGACGGAGTGGTTTTGCGATGTATTTGGGGTGGTTTACATCAGCTAACGATCAAAACTGCGGTTTCTATAGTTTCGGAAAGCCTTCACGTGTAAACCACTGGAAATGAGGGTCGTTGGAAATGAAGGTGTTAAAATGTGCGTACGTTCTCGAACGCGAATGTGTGTGTGGGGGCTGAAGCGAGACGGACAGAAAGGCTGGCTGCTTGTTTTTGAATTTCGTCAGCAGCTAATGTTGTATGATGACTGGGAAGCTGGGTGATGAAGTCTGTTGGAGGAAGAGGAAGGGGCATGAAATCTGAGTACCCAGGGGGAAGAAAACGACAGCCGAACCTATCACGCCAGGTGCGTGGGCCGGACATAGGATACGAAGCTATCTTTTTCCATCAATGACAAACACGTTGCTACCAAGCTACAGGCCGCCCCAGGAGTGGGGAGGAGAGAAATGAAGAGAGTGGAACACAATGTAGACAAAATTGGCTAGAAATCGGTATTTATATGTCTTAGAATTGTAATCAGTTGTAATTTTCTCGTAGAGTGGACGAAATGAGAATAACCAAGTTGTACGGTGGTCCTGGAATGATTCTCTTCTGCAAGTGTTATAATGAAAAAAAAATCACACTTAAATTGACGAAAGCTATATTGATTTGCGCCATCAACCCTGTTAGTGGTGATATTTTATGATTCACACATACCGTATGGGTGCACGTACACGCAAAGCGTGTCTGTGGACAAATTCAGGTGGATGGATACATAATTAAGTTTCTGGGTTAATTAGTGTGTGTTCAAAGTACTGGCACCGGTTGACCTTGCGTTGTCTCGCGCTGGATTTGTGACGTCAAACAGCTGTGACGGTATTTGCCACGGGCACCACCGCCACCAACACCAACACCACCATCTAAAACTCGCCAATGTACACTTAAGCAAAAGAAAGCACCAGTATATCTTGCACAAATGCACGTGTGTATAATATATATACATATGTAAATATAAAGTATTCGCAATAAAGATCACATAAAGAATGAGATGTAATATTATGCAGCAGTGTCAGTTTTATATTTGCAGATAAATAGTCTACACAGATGTAACATAAAGAGAGAGAATACACGCAGAAATGTACTGTAGAATACCTTGTCACGTATACAGATGTACATAAAACATTTCTTCAGCTATTTTCCAAGAGTCGCACGCACGAACGCACCCACTCAGGTAGGTCTACAAGCGGATGCTTATTGTTATCAGTGTTCGTCATTGTCTTCCTCCGCGACATTACTTCCTCTGGAGGTATTTAAAGGTATTTAAACAGAAACAAAGAACAGAAACAGGCAGGGGTGTGCTGCCAAGTTGTAGCAGTTTTACCCTCCAGTACATACCACTTTCATGTCAGCATTCACACACGTCAGTTGCTTTGCCAGGATCCTGCACCCAAAACAACAAAACTGGCGAACTGCTGGGGCTACTTATCGAGACAATTCAGTGCATCTCGTTCATCCTAATCCTTTTGCCAGGGAATCCATAGATGACGTAAGGATGACATCAGACAGTCAGACAAAGCTGTTACCATGGGCACAAAACACAGGATACAACAATTTTTAATTAACAAAAGCAGAACCTCTAGCTGGTTGCAGAGAAACAGGACCCACAATTATTAATCAAGTTCCCTAAAGAAATTTCACTAAACTGTAGATTTAATCGGAACTTTGCCATGGTTCCATGAAAACCTCCAGTTTGTCGAGGTGCATTTTGTGCCCCAGCACCATGCGCACTGAAAATAAAATAGAATTCTTACGAAAAGGATTCCTGCGAAACCTTAGCACTTTAAACTAAGTTTTCAGACAATTCCAGAAACAACAAAAGACCAGGTTGTGTGTTGTTGTCGTCAACGATGGACAACATTATTATCTCCTGTTTGAGAGGTAACTTCTCAGCAAGTTCCGTCTCCATGCTCTGCGTGAGGAGAAAATGTAGATGTCCCGGTAAACAGGAAAACAGGTAGACGGACGACGCAATGCACAGAAACTGAGAGGTAATCAATACTGCAGCTGGACTGGGGCCGAACCGCTCTAATCCCACTGCTTCCTGCGCGTCTCAGTCTGTGCCGCAGACCGGCCCCGCGAATAGTCGTCTTGCGTCAGGCCCCGTCCTTTTCTCTTCTTGCAGCTCGTTAGCCGATCCGGGCTGCAGGGACGTGGGCCGTGTTTCCTGTTGTTCACCCGAACTGTATGCCGGTCCCTTCTCAGTCTGAGACGCGTGCGTGTGGGCGTGCATTCGTAGTGGCGTGTGACAGCGCTCGTGCGTTTTGGTGCGTGCGACGCAGTGTATATACACAACGCAATATAGTGTGATGTGTATAGGCGTGTTTCTCTATACAACGCAATATAGTGCGATATGTATGGGCGTTTGTGTATACAACGCAGTATAGTGCGATATGTATGGCCGTTTGTGTATACAACGCAGTATAGTGCGATATGTATAGGCGTTTGTGTATACAACGCAATATAGTGCGATATGTATGGGCGTTTGTGTATACAACGCAATATAGTGCGATATGTATAGGCGTTTGTGTATACAAGGCAGTATAGTGCGATATGTATAGGCGTTTGTGTATACAACGCAATATAGTGCTATGTCTATAGGCTTTTGCGCACGGGGGCAGGAGATATGCGTACACGTGTGAGCATGTCTGCGCTATTGATGTTGGTTTCCAAGGCGACAGTAGTCTGAAGTGGATTTTTCTCACCCAGCAGAATGGTATTTGTCTTTTAGCAATGACCCACGGATACGTGAAGCAAATTAAGCCACAGCCAAGACTCTGAAAAACTGTGATGTTAAGAGGAAATTGAAAAACAAACCTCCCAGTGAAAATGCCGTCAAAGCCAACTCCTCACCCAACCCAGAACTTCCTTTAGCGCTGTACCGGAAAGTAGTTTTTCGTTATTCTGCCGAATATTCTCTTTTTAAGGAGGCTGGATAAAAATACAAATACATTGTAGCATATTCATCGAAATGAAAGCACTTGCTAACAGTATTATATATTTGGTGAGCACTTTTATGAAATTGCAGTTCGTATTATTAATAGTAATTTGACAATATATTAAAAATTATTTTTACAACTTAAGCAAAACTCAGGTTAGGTCTAACCTCAGTATATATATATATATGCATGCTGGCGTGCAATTTCGGCGTTAACTGTTCAATTTGTAACTATTCAACTATTTTCGATACGAATTTTCGATCAATTTTGCCATTATTCGGATCGATTATTCGGTACAAGTCTAATTTTGCTGGATTGTTAAAATGGACCTCCTTAAAGAAAGGAATTACTGTGGAGACCATTTCGCTAGCACCCAGTATCTATGACACCAACACGTATTTTCCGTTGCACACTCAGCAGTATTACACGCAAAGGGGACACTGATGTGTGGAAATTTGATTGGAAAGTATTACCTTTGAATAATTAATTGGCTTTGTAGGTTAATAAAATATTCGTTTGGGTTGATCCCTCTATATCTTATTCGTCTTCGGATTGCTTCTTGTCTGCTACATAATCAGCTAGTCTAACTCCATCAGAAGTGGAAATACTTACATAATTAGCTAGTCTAACTCCATCAGAAGTGGAAATACTTACATAATTAGCTAGTCTAACTCCATCAGAAGTGGAAATACTTACCAATCGATCAGTTGCTAAAGCAATATACAAAATATTGTGATACTTGACTTCACCTTATATTTAAGAGGTCATTCTGAGTTTGTTTATTAATTTCTGTAGTCATCTGGACGAAAATGGAATTAGGGCAGACGACATTTCGCGCTGTTTCATTTGGTTTTTAGGCCTCTCTCAACCTGTCAGACATTACTTGGCCTGATCGTATTTGTCGAAACTACCAAGATGACATCAACACAATTGACGAGTATTCGTGGAAAATCTATCTCAAAGCAACATCTCCTCTTGTGCGTTTTGATGTCCGTGACGCATTTTTATGACTGGCTTGGAGAGAATGCGAACATCCTTTCTGAAAAGCGTGCAAAAGATTTTTCCCCAAAATAACTCCTCATTCTACCCTTGGGTGCCAAATATTTCATCAGGCGGCAGTTCCGTGTCAGCAACTCTACTTCTGTCGGCGCCAGGACTGTAGGCGTTAGGCAATGGGTGTTCAGCATTACACTATCTCAGAGCGAGACACCGTTTTCAACGTCCAATCAATGTCAGCGCGCGGACATGCTGCGCGCGACTCTATGCGTGCTTAACGACAAGAGAGTTATCCTTTCACAAAGTTTGAAACTTTCCACACACTCACGGATGGAGAGGGAGCCCTCCCCCCTCCCCCGAGATAGTGAATAGCAAAAGTTGCTGGCTGATTCAAAAAAAAAAACCCCGTCAGTTCTGTCAAAAGTTAGGTGGATGGTCATCAGTGCCAGACCGCGGACCTCCCAGAAAATTAAGTCAATGGGCAAGAATCTAACGAAAAGTGGGAGGGGGTAGAAAAAGTGACCTCTGAAAAGCACGTCTGCAGCCTATTGATCGGCAAATTCTGGCTTCTGTACTGCACGTGTCAAGGATTGCCCAGGTCACACTCAAGTGCTAACCACTTTTAACATCGGCAGCAAACACTTCAGCGTACGGGTTTATCGAACTTGCTTATCTACTTCCCTCCTTATTTTGCCTGGGGAGTGCGATTTCTATCAGCTGATGCATGAATTTTTTAATAATCTCGATAGTTCTTGGAGATCGCTTGCAGATCGAAGCTGCCGCACATAATTTAGACACTGTCTGCTCGTCTTAAAGGCTCATATCGAACACTATACAGACATAACATTATCAGATTTGTGGATCAGATTTTAACATCATAAGAAACTGGTGCTGGCAGCGGGGAAACGGTAAGTCGATTACAGCCGTTGAGGCATGAAGAATTCTGTGGGCGGGCACTACACTCAGCGCGCAGGAGGAAATTTGATGTGAAGACTAAAATAACTAAGATCATGTACGTAGTCTGCTGCACATGTTGGGGCTTGCACTGGACCAAAGATTTGTATCATTTAGGTAGTTAGATTTTCTATCAGAGGTTTGTTGGGATCTTACTATTCAGATTGAGTTGGCATGGGTGGGCACTCTAGGAAGTCTTTTTTAATTCATGAAACACGAAGCCAGGTAACTCTTGCCATAGCGCAATCTCCCTGGGCAGATCAATGGCTGACAGAACATATTGATTCCTCACTAAAAGAATGCGCCACAAGCTGCAGATTCAGGATTTTATCTCTCCAGCACCCCATCCCCTGTCGGTGACGCAGAATATGGCAATCCAAAGAATGTAAAAAAAAAAATTGAAGTGTCTCGGTCTGACCAGGTTCAGCCTGCACAGCTGTGTGATAGCTTTGTTTTATTGTCGACGCTTGGGTTGAAAAGATTTGAGATAATATGTAGAAAGGAATCAATGTCGCCCGCATGAACAGTTCTCAGCATGGCTATTTAGACCTGTCATTACTCAGTGTAAACACTTAACAGTATCTGGAAGGAGAAAGGCCTAATCATTCAATGTTAACACTCAACACGTCAACGGTATGCGTTAGGAGGGTAGTCCTCATTGCTCAGTATTAAAACACAACAGTGTGGCGTATTCTTGGACAACACAGGAAAGTTGCAGGCATACATGTATTCAGTTAAGGAGAAATTCATGTTCAGAAAAAATGAAGAAACAGTGTAAAGAATTCTAAGCCAGAAGACATTGTACTGAAGGTTTCAGATTCAGATCAGATTCTTTAAGCTTTTCAAACCTGGAACAAGTAAAAACAGACTGTCACTCACGCCACGCGCCACCAACTCTCCCTCCCAGAACTTCACGCGGCACTTGCACTCGAAGGTCCACGTCCTTCGCTCAGGTTTCAGTGTCTGTCCTTCACACTGTGATTTACTTCCAAAGAAAGTTTCTCGTACTCTGTTCCAAAACACCAGGGAGCTTCCCGTCGTCTTGGAGACGAAGACCTGCTACCCAGAATACCGGGAATAAGGACGGCGAGAGTTACTTGCCCTTGGCGTACATCTTGTACACGTCTGTATTCCGTTTCATCAGGTCCAGGCACGGCCCCAGCAGCCGCTCGAACGACTCGCGCTCCAGGAAGGCGACCTTGACTTTGCCCTCTGCGATGACGTTGGCGGAGCGGGGCTTGTTCTCGATGAGGGCCAGCTCGCCGAAGTACTTTTCCTTGGTCAGCCGGCTGACCGTCTCCTCGGCTCCGCCCTCCTTGCGCAGCGTGATGCGCACGCTGCCGTCCTCGATGAAGTACATCCCGTCCGCCTCCTCGCCCTGCTCGATAATCACGTCGCCGTCGGCGAAGATCTTGGACTGCAGGGCGTCGGCCAAGGTCATGCGCTCGTACGACTCGAGGGTCTTGAGCATGGGCACGTGCTCCAGAAGCTCCTCGTACATGCGCCGCTTCTTGAAGGCCGCCTTCAGCACGATGCGCCGGAAGCTGGCCCGGTCCATGGCCCATAGGACTCCGACCTTTTCGGCCCGCACAGTGGCCGAGCGCGGCATGTTGTACATGAGGGCCAGCTCTCCAAAACTGCCGCTGTTGTCGAAAGTATGCACCTGGCGACGACAGAGCAAGGTGTGACGAACTATTATCATTATTTTTTTTTGGGGGGGGGGAGAGGGGTGTGTTCGATCGAGACAGTTGTCAGTACGCAGGCGCAACCTTTCACCGAAACGCTAAAAATAACATTTAAAATAAAAACAAAAGCCAAAGCAGACCATAATCTGTTCCAGCGTGTTAGCTGTCGAAATACGAAGCCATTTCTTCAACAAAAGTGAGTGTACTAATTAGAAATTCAATTCTTTCATTGCCAAATGATCGATTAAGGTTGCCCATGTGCAGTGAAGACCATTTAGAGTGAAAACTGGGCAGCCTGACGCACTGCATGGTTCTTACAAAACACTGAGACATGCACAAATGAAATACTAATTATAAACAGCGATAAATCCAACGCAAAAAAATTAATATATCGCTAACATAATATAGTATTCATGTTAAAGTGGTATAATATATTAATACACTGTATAACAGTGATCCGGAATCTATTACACAGCTCATGTTTATATGCATGTTAATTCATATAAAATATTTGCGTAAAAGTAATGTCAAAGTATCGATATACAGCCGAATTTACAATTTTTTCTTGTCCATTGCTGTCGATAACGACACTGTAAATGCCTGAGTCGATGACGTAGAAGTTATCGCCGTCATCTCCCTTCTTGATGACGATGTCAGCCGCCTGCACGCGCTTCTCGAACATGGCGTCAATGACGTCAACCACCTGTCCAAAAAAAAAAAAAACTCTATCGATATGTTGGTACAAAGTCTGTGAGTTTTTGTTATCTGGCCTTGTATTTTGTAATTTCAGGAGTGACAGCACGGGCTGTTTTCGTGAGCTGCGCAGGCACTGTTGCAGAGGTTCTAAACAAGATTTTGTTTGGAGAATGGAATTAATGCTTTGAGTGTAAATACTTTGCTGCTGTGCAACATCCCATTTAGCGCCTGCAAAACCTTTCACGTTTCAGCATGGAATTACAATTTCGCTTGGGAACGCTTTGCCGCTTTTTGACATCCTACTCAGTACCTGAAACCACACCTAGTCGATTCCAACATCGCTCATAATACCAACAGCGCCACTAGTCGGCAGTTTCAGCAAACTTCTGTGCAAAGAACACTAGAAGGTCTTTGCCATCATCAGCGCACATACGACCACGCGCATCTGCCCTCACGAAAAGAAAGAAAGAAAGAAAGAAAGAAAGAAAGAAAGAAAGAAAGAAAGAAAGAAAGAAAGAAAGAAAGAAAGAAAGAAAGAAAGAAAGAAAGAAAGAGCATCTAAGCGGGGAAAGTACACTCACTTGATCGGAGTCAAGCGACCTGAAGAGCAAGATGTGCGAGATGGCTTGAGACAGGCGCGACTTCTGTTGTTCTGTCTTCGGATGTACGACCTTCTCATCCTCATCGTCATCTGCTTCCGGGTCGTAGCGCTCGGCTGAGACGGAGGTTCTGCGCGCGTGGCGCATGCTCTTCCCGCCAGACTTGAGGCGCAGCGACTCCGGGTCCGGCTCTCCAGCCTCGTCGTCGTCGACGATGATGTACATGGGCACGGCCTTGGGCTTCGACGAGTTGCGCATGTTGGTGAAGTAGTCGGCCGCGAAGTCCACGATGCGCTCGGGTTTCTCGCGCAGGACGGCCACGGTAAAATCTCGCAGCAGCTCTCCGAGACCCGGCGGTATCCTTAGATCCATGGCAACAGCCGCCAACCTGGGCTGTGTCTCTGGCTCTCAGCTTTTTTCCTCCGCCGTTTTAAAGGGAACAATGCGCCATAAGCCGCGCCACCGAGAACTGCTAGCTCATCTACCGCCGTCCGCGGAACACTAAATCGTTTTGGATCGATCAACGAGGGTCGGTCAAGGTCAAGGAATTTCTCTGGCTTGACCAAGCGCGAGATACGTAATCGCGACTGACGGCTCTTCCTGCCACAAACACCAACGCACTCCAAAAAAAAAAAGCCACGAGGTATTTCGTCGAGAACAAATGAGAGCTTTCTTCGGAACCTACGGCCTTTAGGAGGGGTCAAAGTTTATGGCCGCGTTTTGCTCTCGCAGCTAAACGACCATTGCAGGACACTGTTGCCAGACTACCCTGACGATTGCAAAACTTCGCGCCCGACGAAACCACTCTGCGTCCGCCGGCAGGCCGTTGAGTTTCTTCCCACGTGGTCTGGCACGAAAAGGCGAGTTTTATAGACGCCGGAAACGTGAGCGAAGAGTGGTGGCCAGGTCAAATCAAACTCTTATGGCCGGGGTCGGATCAATCCGTTTGTGAGGGAAGGTGCTTGAAATATTTTTGGCGGCGTCGAAAGTCCAGTGGTTCATCTGGAAGCGATGGGGTTTTGTTTTAATTTTGAAACTATTCTGATGGCCTCTCCTGAAAGATACAAAACAATTTGGATAATTTTTTTTATTTAGTATGCTGATGGCTTGGGGCGGGGGGTGCTTAAGAGTCCAAAGCACCCTCACCTTACATGCTGCCTTGTATGGCTCACGGGTGGAGGTCTGACGTCACCACCACACGTCTGCAAAACTCGCCTCGGTTCTGCTATTAGTATCTCATGGGTTTATTAATCTTATAATATGTGCCACCCCTTTCGTCGAACATCAGAATTCTGACTTCAGTGCCTAGCGCTGCCAGGGTCTGCAAAACTCGCTTCGGCTCTGTTGTTATCAATCATTTCAACTGTTTTATTTATTAATCTTACAGTTTGTCTCAACCCACTTCCCAACGTCTCTCACCGTACTTTGAAACTCAAGTTCGGTTGTTTTTTTTTTGTTTGTTTGTTTGTTTTGTTTTAGTCTGTTTCCTTTCCTGGGAAAACTAAACTGTACGCAGGACCAAAAATAACAGCGATCTCGGGTTTGGGCTGGTTTTTTTTTTTAAAGAAGCACGCACCTGCGTACTGCATCATACATTGTATCGACAAATGGTCCAGCAACGGAGGAGACAGTGGTCCTGTTACGGCGATCGATCAGCCGTTGTAAGGTGAGGCTCGTCAACAACTAGGGAAGGAAGATACTGGGGAGACGAGGATAAAACACGACCGGACACCATCAGCCCTGTGCCCTATGAATGGCTTCTATAATCGGCTTTGTCACGGCCTTGCAGCATGCACACTGCGCTCTGAACCCAAGTGACGAAGGCTTCTCTTTAGTTCGCTTACGGGGGGTGGGGGTGGGGGTGGGGCTTGTGTAGTCTACGGAACTACTGACCTGAGACAACATCGGTTCTATTCATTCTCTTACTTCACCTTCTTCCACCAACCTCCCCTAAAAAACTAGAAGTTAAGATTCTCCTGCAAACAGAGGAATTTAAAGATGTGTGTATCCCTCCGACTGGTCTAAAACAACCGTTTTCCAGATGAAGATATACAGACTTCTGTGCATGGAGCTGTTTGGCTTTGCAATATTCACGGGCATTCAGTGATTCTTCTGTACTTGTGTGTACGCGAATGCGTGTATGTGTATACGCATGAGTGTGTTTGTGAAATAAGTACGATTGTTTTTATGTTGGTGCCTCAAAACTTGAAATAATTTCCCTGAAGTGATTGAGTCTGTACGCCTCATGGAAGCATTACTGCGTGTAATCTCTTTGTCTACCCGAACGAGCGCACACACTCAGCTGCTAAATTAAGCTAAACGTTCATCACCAGTAATCAGAAATCCGCAAAGATGGCCCGTGATTGGGAAGGTCTGATAAATTAACTACACCCTGAGGGTAATGCGGTTTCTGATGGCCAGGAAGCCGTGGTCAAATGACTGCACGTATTATCGATCAGTCCTCATACACTGCTATTTGACCTTTTTACGTAGGTGTTGACGTAACAACGTTACTTCTGCTCGCGGTCTCTTTCTTTCTTTCTTCTTTCTTTCTTTTTCTTTCTTTCTGGTAGAGAGCGTACGCATATGGTTTTCAAACACATTTTTATTCGCATCTTCATTACAGGAGAAGTACGGATCTTCATGTTCTCCCCCAACTCATCCCCCTTTGATATGAACCAAGATATCTGAAATATGGGCAAACGTGCATGTATGGCCAAGAGAGAGAGACAAAGAGAGAGAGAGGAGGGAAGAGGGGAGAGGCTCTAGAATCCCGAAGAAATCAGTAAAACAATACCATTTGAAGAGCTGAGAGTGCTGGGGCAGTGTGACCTCTTTTATCGCCAGTTCCGATTACATTTATTGGCATCCGAGAAGTACACCAATCGCAAAATGCAGAAGCGCCTCAGACTCGATTTCATGTGCTTTTATTTATAAGTGCATCACCTTCTCTTCGACACACTCCACTCATCCCTCGCCCCACCCCCACCCCTCATCTGCAGCCAATCAATGAATCGACAGCTATCAGAGGCACAATACTCCTCAGATATTTCCGTTAAATACACATTTTCCCCTGCAGCAAACAAGAAGCGCAAATAATACTGGTTGTTGGATTTTTTAAAAAAAAAGTCTTTCGAATCCCTTGTAGCCTCGAGGCTCAGCCCAGTCAAAGCCATAGCGCAGGAGATATCGATATATATTTTTTCTTTTTTCAGTCAGTCCGATGGTGGCATGAGATTCGCGTTTCTCCGACTGGCAACGACGTGCGTTCCTGGAGTTCTTAAAGTGGTTTGAACTTGATAATCCAAGATTATGTGTGGTCTGGCTTTCGAACACTGCGTACCGATTATCACCGGCCAGGACAAATCTATTATACGTATCTCGTCATTTTACGGCCGTTTTACGACTGTCGTCATTCCATTTCTGCGTTCCATTTTCTCCTGGTTGGCTTTCTACCAGCACACGCCATTGAACACGTCTCATCCCAGACAATATTTATGCCCTCTTTGCGACCATTGCGTGTTCAGCTGAACATGCCATCGATCTCTCAGCAACTCAAGACGTGCAGTTCCACTCAAGACACGACACATGAAAGAAGGAACCTTACCAGCTTAATGCTCTGACTGGCTGGGAACGGTCGATGAATTAAGTTTAGTGTCTCGGAACGAACTGTTTACATAACTTGCATTCCCGCCCTTTGCGATAGACAGGGTAAAAGTAAATAATTTGAATGAATACTCTTCATGAAGCTACTGACTCTCAATAAGGCTACATGTAGAAGTCCTACAGAGAGTCGGTTTGACAAAGTGTTTAAGATTAAGTTTTTGTTTTTGACCTCCTTCTTTAGAGAAAAACCCTACAAATAAAGTTTTAAAAAATTTAACGAGTAACTGTAGCTTGGAGTTTAAAAAATAGCTAAGTCCAACAAAGGTACTGGCAGCGCTATACATAGCCGTATGCAGACGCATGTGCCCAAGGGAGCTTACCGTACCCAAACACGTAGCAAAGAGAGGGCCGAAAGAAAGGAATTGGCAGATCCTAAAAAGACCTGCCGCCCCTTTCTTTATAACGGCGCTATTATTCCCACAGCTAGCCCTCGGTGCACAACATGTGCATACAGAGAATCCCTTAATTGCTCACATGCGTCTGCATACGGCTATGTATAGCGCTGCCAGTACCTTTGTTGGAGTTATCTTACGATAATTTAAGCGCTGGTCTTCATTTGTTCTTTATTAAATAGCTAAGTCTTTTCTTTTTCGGGGTTTTTTTTCGTCGTTTTTGTCGTTCCGAGGAAGAGGTAGTGCCCCGAAACATGTAGATTGTCTTTGTCTTGTTTTACCTTGGTTCAGCTCCCTATTTTTTAATCTGGATTTTCCTCCAAGCGGTAGTCACTTGTTTTTCTTTTTATTTTGTATTTAAAATGTTACTGTAAGTGAAACGAAGGTAATCTTATCTTGTAACTTTAAATCGTGTCATATACTAATACCTCCATCACGAATATTAGTATAATAGACTGAAACAGATTTTTTTTTCAGTAAAAGTAAGACTGTGATTGGCGGTACTTTGAAATAAGTTAATTGTTTGTATGACGTGCATAGGTCACAAACTCAACACTGAGGTAAAGGATCTAACACTAGCAATTTAATGGAGTGAAAATGACTCAGTCTTTCAAGTGGGTTCATCCTTCTACGGAAAGCAGAAAAATGATTTGGTGGGTATTGCATAATAACTGTTGATGCAATTAAAGCTCTGCAATGCGGTATATACTCTATAACGTAGTTTCTTAGCTTCACCTCGTCTGCTACAAAAGCAAGGATTCCGCTTGATGGCGCTAGTGGTCTCTCGTCTACCGGAAGTCGACTTTTTTGACCCATCTTTGGTCGCCAAGATCTTTGCCTAAAATACGTACACTAGGCGAACGGGAATTATGACCAGTCTTATGACCAAGAGACGAGCTAAGAACGCTCGTGCAGGTCATCCCAGCTTCCTGCAGGTGTCAATATGGCAACTATTGAACTTAAGATAACACTAAACGCCGCAGCGGATCCAGCCGGCACTCCAGTAATCCCAGATTCTAATGTCCGCCTGTTCAAATTTGCATGTATTTTCGTCAGCTTTTCTCTGCTCTCAAAAACAATTAAGTCATATTGGTACAAAAAAAGAGTTAAAGTCCTGGGAAAAATCTAGATAACACATTTTTAACAGGAAGCTGCGCGGGTTGAAGATTCAATACCTATATATTTCAGTGGCTAACTAAAAACAGTAGAAAACGTCTATAATCGCATGGGGGATTTATTTCTTTCTCGTCCTTTTCTCTTTCCGTACCCACGCACTCAGTTTCGCAGAAGTGCGCGTGCACGCGCCAGAGATTATAACACATGAATTCTGCGTTCGTGCTGACGCGCCCACGTGCTGTGTATGAGGGGAAAAACAGCAAGACACACCACTTTAAAAAGTACATTTCCTTGTGTGCCCACGTGCTTGGGTGTGTGTAGGCGTGTCAGCGAACCCGCGTGCATATGTTTTAGACAGACGATGGCGACAGCCCATACTGCGTGTGCATGCGAACAAGAATACCAACGTGATATGTGCCTGTCTGGGACAGGTCGAGCTACAGAGAGCGAGGAAACATTCTTAGTTGTGTGCATACATAGTGAGTGTGTCTGTGTGTATTGTGTGAAACGGGGGTGAGGAGGGCAGGGGTACAGATCGACGAAATGGATGCGTGCGAGTGACAGTTAACTTCCAAGTGCTGAAGTGCTCTGTTACCCGTGGGCGTCTCTCTCTCTCTCTCCTCTCTTACACAAAGAGAGAGCGGGGGAGATGGAGGGAGGGAGGGAGAGAGAGAGAGAAAGATCAACAGTTTCAACAACCTGAACCCACTCTAGCCTACAGCTCAATGGAAATGTGCGTCAAGAAGCCTCGAAGTAGGATGCAATGATCAGCGCCTTGTTTCTGTTGCTTCGGCAATATCCTTAGTGTGCAGGTGTCTCTTCCTGCCAGTCTCCAAGCAATTGTCGCCTTCTTTCCTCACGTCACCTCTCGCTGGTCATCAGAGGCGTTTCATGAACGCGACCCCCCACCCCCGACATGACTCAAGCTGGACGCTTCACAGCTGAATTCACCCTACCGGATCTGGTGTCAGGACTGCAGCCATCTGTAAAACTGGCCACTTGTCTTATCAGTTAATAAAAGTCAGTTTCTCCGGAAAACGATAGCACTACAGACTAATATTAGGATTGAACGACAGCTACTTATACATGTACTTCATGCCAATACACACTCTACACCGTTCCCAAATCTCTTCCATAAAAGAATAAAATGTGTAGCTCCCCGTTCCATTTGATCCCCTAGGTAAATTAAGTCTGATATTAATTCTTCAGCCTTAACTCTTTTAGCTCGATGGGTCACGATCGTGGCTTTGAGCACAGTACAGCCCGTGGCAGCCACGCATCCTTCGATTTTAAGCATGATGTTTGCTTGGGTATTTATATCCAGCAGTGTAAGGGTTAAGTACCAAATCTCACCGTTTACCGACATCTACCTCAGCCTTCTTCAATTACACAATAAAAACAAGTTTGTGGCAGATTTCACAATTCTCATCTTTTTATTTGCTTATACAGTTCTTCAAGTTCTTTTGACAAGGAGGGTTTCACAGCTCTGAGTGCCTGCTGGAAATGAGATGGGCCAACACTTGAAGCTTCCAGATCTTCTGTCAGGGCAGATAGGGCCGCCTATCATATTGGTACAAAACAGATTAATCAGTGTCTACTAAAATAAAATACATATAAATATGCATTTCCAAAAACTACTTGGTCAAGATCAACCACACTTGAACTATTTCCTTGTTTATTTATTACAATACAGTGTTATAAAACATGAGAATTACTCTCAGTTGAATATATGCAGGTAAATGTTATGCGCCTTGTGGCAAACTGAAACACTGAGCTGTATTTGTGAACAGGGTTCAACACTGATGGCTTGGACAAAGAAAAAATTTAGTGGTCAGAACTTGCACGCAACTATGTCAGAACAATGTTAAAGTCAAAAGAAAAAGCAGACAAAACAAAACCAAGTTTGGTTTTCTGATTATCTTCAATTAAGTCAATCAAAAAAAACAGAAAAAATACTCAGGATGCACAAAATCATTTACAAATAGTGAAGGCAAAGAGCCAGTCCTGTTTTCTTTCTTTGCTTCTCTATCACTGACCTCCCTGCAAACATTTTCAATGTCTGCACCTGTGTATCCTTCCATAAATGATGCCACCTGTTGAAGATCGACATCTTTCAGTGGCATTTTGTGTGTGTGAACACCAAGAATCTGTACTCGGGCCTGCAATTTCAACAATGCACTAAAGAAAGCAAAATAGGGGTTCTTTTGCTGTATGCATGACAAGTCCTCTATTAGTCCCCCAGATAATTACAGCTGTTGTTAATCTGGCTTTAGTTAAGCTGACAGTCTTCCTGTTTGAAATTTTATAAACATCTGATTCTGCAACTATCCATCAATGCATTACCAAATACATTATAAATGTGTTTATGCTTCTATCACCAATAGTTTACATTAAACATCAGACTAAAAAGAAAAGTGTGGCTAGGGCTTCATGGGAAAAAAACTTAGGTTTGATAGATAGGTACTAATTCTCTCTCTCATCCTCTCACTCTCTCTTTTAAACCAGGGTGATGTCCATCACATTCTATTACAAAGCTTGCACCTGATATTTCCACCACCCTGAAAATGTCAAGGCAAGGGAAGCTATTCTGCTCAAAGCAGTTGCCTCCTTCATACAGCTGATAGGTGCCACTGTTTTTCTGGACCACTTCAGTATCATGCAATTTCGAAAGCTTGGGTTTTTTAAAAATTTGTTTTGATTGGCAGGTAAAAAGTTGTAGGCTCAGGGCTAAACAATAGGGATGCTCGGAAATTCCCATTTCTTCTAGGGTAAGGCAAGAAAACTGTTTACTGCCTTTTATAGGACCTTCTAAGTAAGACCCTGATAAAGATGCTGCCTAGCCCCACTACACTTGTTAACTACCAAAGAAAAGTACAAATTTACTTCTAAGCATTAATTTATTTAAATATTTATTTTTTTAAATAAAGAACATATCTTCTTTCACTCTATAAGAGCAACTATAGTATCACTGTCACTGAAAAGTATGATACAGGATCAGATATACCTCAGCATCAGGAGGCGGCACATAGACCAAACGATCCATTCTCCCTGGCCGCAGCAAAGCATCATCTACCAGGTCAGGACGATTTGTTGCCGCAACAACCAGAACTCGGGTGTTGTCCCTGAATTCTGACTCTGCGTTCACATTCTGATGGTTAAAAACAAGCAGTAACATTCTGCTAAATGAAATGCCCACGGTTGGAATATGACATTTACCCTTAAGCAAGGGACAAGACGTTTTGCTTCAGAATGAAGTCAAGGACTCTAATGCAAAGAAAATAAGTAATCTAACAATGTTTAGCTTCATCTTCCATGAAACAAATATAACAGCATTCAGTGCAGAGAGTCTACAAATATGTAAGTTTCTGTTATAATGTTAAAAGTGATAAATACTTTAACATTTCTCCATTGTGTTGTAATGTTTCACACCCTTCATCTGCTGAGAACATTAGATAATCTGTTAAATCCCCATGTGACCCACAAGGTTAAAAAAAAGCTGCATTACTGCATATATGGGATTCTCTCCTTCTGCATCTTCTGCAAGCAACTGCAGCCGATCAACCTTTTCATCATGTCGGATTCCAACTCCATCCATTTCATTCAGCAGAGTGGACAGCACTCGGTCTTGCACACTGTTTGTGGAACCACCCTCTGACCGACTGCCCACAGTGGAGTCAAGTTCATCTAGAAACAAAATAGAAGGAGCCAGGGCTCGAGCCTTTTGGAAAGCCTGCACAGATAGGAACACTGAATCAGGTGATAAAGAAACGTCTTGACGATAATGCTGAAAACATATCTTAAGTTGACTGATGTCATTACAAACTGTATATTGCAATATTATTCTTCTACTCTCGATAATTCTAATTTTTCACAGCTCCTGTTTCTGGTTTTGACACTTTCATGAGCGCTTACCTGAAGGCAAAAGAACACAGGTTGGAGGGGTGGGTTTATAACTACCAGCAAACAAATAATGATATAAATATATATATTTATATATGTATGTGTGACAGCATACAGATGAAGTGCCATGAAGTGCCACCAAGCCTTTACCTCAGTCACCAACTGTTCTGAGTCTCCCACAAAGGGAGAGTACAACTGGGCACCACTGAGGGACAGAAATGTCACATGACTTGCTGTGGCTGCAGCTCGTACCAGTGTTGTCTTCCCACAGCCAGGTGGACCATACAGTAGAACTCCTCGGGCAAGAGGCAGACCCATGCGTTTGTAGGCAGCAGGATATTTCAGCGGCCATTCTATAGCCTGTCCACATGGGAAGGTTGGGGAGGGGGGGGATCCAGACTTTTCAGATTAACACTCTAATGGCCTAATGACTGGTGTGTCCATGCATTCTATAAGGTTTTGTGTTCTGTAAGGTCTAAGATTGTATTCACTGAAGATTTATTTTACTGCTCAACAACTATGTCTTGCCAAAAAAGTCAAAAGAAAAGTGATAAATACGATAACCACATCTTATGTCTAACATGACATTTACACACATGCAATAATACTATTTCCATGAAGGTTACCCAGATACTGAGATAGTAAAGAATGTTGTGATTAAATAGTTTTGATACAAGATCCAAAAATCTGGATCACTCAGTGTAAAGTCCACAAAAAATCATGTAAGATTCATCTTTATCCTCTACTGCAAGTTCCAGAAGATATCCTACCTGTCTGATTTTCATCTTGACCTGCCCAAGACCACCAATGTCTTCCCATTGTACTGGCTGTACATCTACAAGACACTCCACGCCTTTACGTAATGAAGGCTGGATCACCAACAAGGCTTCAGCCATATCTTTCATGGTCACTTTCTGGTACAAAGTGCACATAACAGAAAAACATATCAGAAACAATGCCCACAGAATGAAATTATCAAATAACCATTAGTACTTTTGCAAACTTAAAGTTTCTGAATCATATTGATAACAAAGACTTTAGCAAGCTGAAGTTTAGGTTAATGTATTCTGTGATAATCTAGGACAACACAAGCCTCTTATTTCACAAATGCTTTCAATGGAAAATGTTCTTGGATGAGTAGGGGAGGAAAACAAACTGTCTTAGCCTTGGATAAATGTAGCACAAGGGGTCATATTTTAACTCCAGGCCTTGAGTGAGGGTACAAACAGGTTCTAAAGAAGCAGAACACTTACGATTTTTTTTTTAAAAAAAACATAAAAAGACAAGTTCTTTATAATTCCATCAAGCAACTCGGAAAAGAAGGGTTATAACTAATGTTCTACAATTACTTTTATGAAGATCTACCAATGACTGTCCTAGCACACAATATACTTCAGCAAGAAAAATTACCCGTCTTCATCACACACACCATGGAGTACTTTCAACTTAAAAATCAATGAAGACAGTTCATTTTTACACCATTAGGAAGTAACAAAGCTGTTTCTTTATACACATAATTAAAATCTACTAATCAAATCTGTAATCAAATCTATTAATTAAATCTACTAATTAAAAGAAAAAGCAAGCTAATGTTAGCAATCTGCATGCAAGGATCCCCCCGCCCCCCCGCCCTTTTACAGTTTACTCAAGTAATTCAGAAACAACAAACAAAACTTCTTTAACTGTTTTATTTATTACTGAGTAGAAAATCTCTCACTTTTAGGGACAAATCTTCCCCAGCGCTGCCCAGGAAAACACTTCTGACTGCTTCTGTACAAAGTCTGGCCAGGTCAGCTCCGACATAACCGCCTGTCATAGCTGCTAGTTCATCCAAATGGACATCATCTGCCAGTGCCATGTTTCTGGTATGAAACTCTAGAATTGCATGTCTTTGAGAATGAGACGGCACAGATATATACACCTGTGAAAAAAATGATAAAAACAAGATCAATTTTGCCTTGGAAAACTCCCATTCTTGACTAAAAACAAAGCCTCGGAAATATTATAATCTACAGCTTAACTTACCTCCTCTTCCAGTCGCCCTTGGCAACGAATAGCAGGATCCAGACTTGATGGTCTGTTACTTGCTGCAACTACAATAAGGCCGCAATCTTTTGGAACGTGGTCAAGCTCCACCAGCAAAGCACCAGTCAGTCTAATGCTGTTGTTATTGCCAGACTTACTGCTTCGTTGGCAGATGCTGTCAATCTCATCGATGAAAAGAATGCATGGGCCTTCCCTGCTAAGGTTCACTGCTTTTTCAAACATCATCTTCAAGTTGGCCTCACTTTCACCTGGATATGGGCCTATCATCTCTGGTCCATTAATCACTACGAGAGCGGCTTGGCAATCCTGGGCAAGTTTATGAACGAGTGAGGTCTTCCCACAGCCTGGGGGACCTCTGAGTAGAACACCAGTGGACTTTGGGATTAAAAGGTCATTAAATATTGAATGGTGTTTCCAAGGCATCTGAAGCATGTCTGTTAACAGTTTGACTTCTTGTTCAACACCACCTAAGTCAACTTTTACTTTTGACAGACGTTTCTGCATTATATTGAAATGTTCCCAGCTTTCTATTGCTGCAACTCGAATAACTGATTTCTTTGTAACTCTAAAGGCATTTGTGGCACCATTTTCCTTTGTATCTCCACAAGACAACACGACGCAGATGCGAAAGCCAAATAACTTCGCCAGCTTTGAATGAGAAAGCTCTACTTTGCACCCTGCAGTAACTAGCTTGTTGCGAACACAATGAAAGCACTTTCTGCCTAGCTCTGTTGTCAGCTGACTATCTTTAAGCCAATCCTGATACTCACTTCTATTTTCAACTACAAGCTTAACTTCTATCTTGTTGGCATCTTTGCAATTAAGAATTTGTAACGTAATTTTCTGTTGACTGTGTTCTTTTCTTTTTGAAATGAAATGACCAGTTTGGCTTTCTATGACTGTGGGATCAAACTGAATACAGTTAAAGGCACTTGAAGACTGAAGACAGTGATGTATTTTGCCAATAACCTGGAAATGAGTCACAGCCACACGCACACAGGATCCAAAAGATATTTTGTAACTGTCTGCAGCTTCTGCACTTAGCCTGATTCTCTGCGTTCCAGCATCTTCTTTTCTTGCAGGAAGCAAAGATAATATACCAAAAGATAAAGAATTCAAACTCTCTTCTGTTTGCTCCATGATAGACTCCTCCAGACTCCTTGTGACGTTGTGAAGAGATGTCTCTCACACAGGATTCAAAACCAACTGTCACACAAATTGTCTAGAAGAAGTATTCCAAAAGTCTCTCTTTTCATCCCTTCACAAATATAAAATAAATTTTTGACATCAATAATTGGTGTACTGTAACTGTTAATTGTCGTTAACTATAGCAATTAATTTTCTGCACAAATTCTGAACCATTACTGTCATTACACAAGCAACTCTTGCTAGGTCCTAGGTCCTATAGATATTGCCTATAACAAGTTTTAATGTTTTTGACCTGAATGTGAGCATTATGATTATATGACAAATCGGCAGCACATTATGACATTGCATTTTCTTAGCATACGCCACTTCAACCAAACGGAATGCTAAAAAATGATGCATCTATATAAGTAATATGCATTTTTAGACAACTTTTAATCAGAAATATTCAGTTTGTCATTAGTGTCAGTCTGTGTATACTTTTTACTGTTTTTAGCTCTGGGTTTGGGGATGTTCTTTGTAGTTTGTGCGGTCTTTGATGTCTGATTTTACTTCGCTTACGCATTTGTAGGGCACACTCGACAAAAAGTAGCTTAGCATTTATAGTTTGGTTAACAGAAGGTAAAAATGTGTCTGCATAATGTTATTTCTAAAGATACATTTTCTTCATTTTCATCGAATCTCAGTGTGAGTCGAGACGAGAGTGCCAAGTGTAGCATCATGGTAACCACTGAATCATTGTAATTCACTTCAAAAAAACGTATTGCACCTAAAATGCTGATGCACGCATAGCTTATCATCTCGCAAATATCCCAGATAACCGGAAAGGATGGTGAAGATAGCAGCATAAACTCTCGCCAGAACTCTCACCGATCTCACAGTTGGACGCTACCATACTGGTTTATAAAAATTTATACTTTACAATCATTTTGTATGTCATTTACTCGCGGAATTATAAACTGTGTTTTGAATTGTAATATTTCCAAACAAAAAAAACGTAATTAAACCTATGTTTCGTTTTCATCAACTTAAAATAATTAATTTTTAAAATGAACAGACAGGAAGTCCATATTTTTGCCAAACTCACGAAAATGGCTGCACGAGTGCTGGCTATTGCAAAAGGGGTCTCTTGCAAATGTTTAGTACCCACGACCTGGTGCCGCATGTTAGTTGCTCATTATGCAAAAAAAGTTGGTGGCCCTGGTGAGATTCTTTCTCATATATTTATTATGTAAAACGGGCATCTTGTCATCGACGTTTATTTTTACCCACTCAGTTCATTTTCACTACTAAAAAGTAGTACTACTAGGACTGTTAGCAGTTGTCATTAGTACTAAAGACTTGAGTAGTGAATAGTAATTCCGGCTGCAAGGACTGAGAGCAACCAGAAACAAGAATAAAAATACGTAAGCATTAAATCTAGTGGTTCTGTATATACAAACAAACTAGTAATACCTAAGGAAAACTGATGAGTAACAAAATAGTCCACAAATCCTCAAATCACAAATGACACCATCATGTCTATGGCGTATTTCTTTGGATCAGCAAAAGTTGTAAAATATTTTTGTGGGTGTCTTATTTCCACAGGAGGGAAAATGGGTCAGCCAATTAAAAAGGTGAAGCTGGAAGTTGAAACTGACCCTCAAAAAATTGTTAAATACTGCTGTGGAGCCAACATCTATACAAGTGGTTCAGATCCAGAACTGAAGTCCAACTCAGAATATCCAGATTGGCTGTGGACCCTGAGGTTGGATCGCAAGCCTCCAGATTTGAGTGAACTTGATCCACAGGATTACGCATACTGGAGACGTCTGCGCAAAATGAATCTGAGTCATAAAAATCAGTTGCAAAAAGTTGATAAACTAAAATGATGCATGCATCTTTTTTGAATTTTCTTGCATGGGCAGAGCAGAATGTGATTTACTTTGTACGGAAATAAAACAGAAACAAAAAATTATGTTGATAGCTTACTGAATCGTGTGTTTAAAATCAGGAAAACAACTTGCACTTCACTGGTGGATCCAGTATCCGTGTGTGTGTGTGTGTGTGTATTTGTGTGTGACTTTTTTAAGAGCCATGGCCTATAATGGCTGAGCACAACTTTCCTTTTGCACATTCTATTGTGAAGAATCCATGATGACCCAAGCACTTTCAGTTTCAGTAATAAGTATTTGTATTAAAAAGGAAGCAACAAACCATCCTGGCAAAGCAGAAAAAACCTGGGTTTGGTGGGAAAATACATTCTTCCCTATTACCCTTTTTTGTTTTGCGGTAGTTTTGACTAAGCACCCTTGAGCCTAGTGGCTAATCAACGGTTGTGGTTACAACAAAGTAACTGAGACAAGCTAATTATTAAACCTCACAAACTCAAAGTTTTGGGGGGCATCATCCTTTCTTTAAAACGTAGCATACAATACAAACAAAATTGTAAATAAACGTGAGGAAAGAACCAAAATGTAATTCTTTGATGCAGAACATCAGTCGTATTTTCTTTAACTTCTACGAATGTAACCTTGCCCCTCCATATGAGAGATAAGTACTCTGCCACCAATATACTCTTAAACTCTTGGCCGTTTTGGGGTAATGTGTTCATATCATATATACGTCTGTCTCTATGCACACGCTCAGAAGTTCCTACATCCATGTCTGACAACTCATCCTTCCACACTTGCATGAGAGCATGTCTTTTTCAGCGCTTACAACTCTGCGCAGTATTTCGTGTGTAGTTTAATGATTCCGTATAAGTTATTCGAGATAAGGGTTCACGTCTTTTAATGTACCTTATGTCTTATCTTGTAGCCGCGTTCAACTGCGTTTCTTGGCTAACCCACAATGTATTGGCTAGCCGTGTCTAAATAGTGGATCGAAAACGAGGCACTTTCTTCTGCATGCACATCCGCATCGACGTGTGGGCATGTGACGATGCAAACAGATGCAGACTGACTAGAATCTGTTTAAACACTTTGTGGATAATTAATAATTTTCGAGAAGTGTCTGAAAAAGAATGAGCTTTCTGATGGTTTTGTAAGTATTTGCTGACCTCTAAAGATGGGAAAATTTTCAGAATGTGCCTTGGCATTCGCGCTGATTTCAAGTTTCGTGTTTCTTGTATCTGATGTCCAAGCACAAGACCGTCTTGAAGACGGGATAGCCAAAGATCATAATTTAAATGTTACCGATGTGAAACCAACAGCTTCTGTGGATTCCGGAGGGAATTGTACTGGGAATGAGACTAACCACTGCCTTGAAGGCAGCGGCAGGATAGAGAAGTTTATCAACCAAAACCGTGAAATGCTGATAAGAACAATGTGCGTCTTGTTTGGTGTGACTGGCATAGTAGTCGTCTACTTTATTGTTAGAGCTTTCAGGTGAGTTTTTTTTTTCCAGTGCATAAAGTTCTTTCTAGAAAATGTGTTTAAAAAGTATGTTATTTCTAAAAGGTTTGGTAGTTGCAAGAGTGTTGACTACTTTGACAAGAGTGTTGTGCACTGCCACTAGTGTAAGTATAGCTACGCCATAAAAAAAATTCACATATTTTATCCCATTACAAAAATTATGCATAAGTAAGCAACCAATCTATATACAAAAAAATGCACACTGTTGGTCTGCCAGTCCCAACCCAGATTCAGTCTGAGATTGTCGTGCCTTTTCCTCCACAGGCTCCAGGCCTGCGCCTCCCTCTAGTCTAAGTAACCCCTTCATGGATATGTTGTCACACAATCACCATTTACCTTCACAAACATTGTATCACAACATCACGAAAGGTCCCTCATAAAGACAACACTGTTTACTGTTTTGTTTTACTGTTTAATTGTGCAAATCTGCTTAATGTGTGGCAAATTGCTCAACAAAATCTGTTGCTTTTATCAAAATACTTCACTAGAAAAGTAGAAGGCTTGACATTTTTTCATTTACTCCCCTTTGATCATCTGTGCATAATTAAATCAAGACATAGGCCAAAAATATGCATTATTTGGAATATACATGTACTGATGTCTTTGATAAGTTTGACATCATACATTATGTAATGATGCAATATCATTATCAGTTGATGCATGAGATTGAATGTTTGCTCTCCTACTTATTGAGAGATTGTGTCAAAAGTGGGAAATCCAACATATGCACGCACGCACACACACAAACATCACCACCGCTGCCACAGATGGCTAAAAACTACCTATACATGGAGCTCAGAAGGGAAACTGGGCCAAGCTAAATATAACACAGGCAGAATTGATGTTCTGGGGCACTACCCCTTCATCCGCTTGTGATATACAACACAAATAAGTGAAAAGAATACCTAGCAGGATATACAACATATGCTAGGCCTGGACATAATTGCTCACCTATGCATGACAAAAGTAATGCCCCATACAGACTCCACATGCGATATTAGTCAACCACTTTCCACGATAAGACTAAGAGGGCACATATGCAAGCACATGCATGCATCCACACTGATACATGCAAACACACGTGTATGCACACACATTGCCTATGTTGATGTCTTTGATGTGTTTGCCATAATGATGCACCATCAGTTGTGTTGGTTTACAAGCTGGAGGTCTTGTAACACGCATGCAAACACACATGAATGTGCACACACACATGAAAACACCAACATGCATGCACATGCACACACACCAGCAGGCACAGAAGCATGCAAACAAGTGCTTACACATGCATGCACTTACGGGCTTGCTGGGGTACCAAGCCACACCAGCTTGCAATACTTAATGCAAACGGTAAGGATGAAGGATAGGCGCATGACTCTGGCCCCAGGTTGGGGCCCAGCGCTTGATACAGATATCTGGCTTATTGGAAGAATATTAGTTTATTACTAGATATCATTCTAAGACAATTCTTCTAGTAAAGAACTGAAAAGCTGTCCTGTTACTTATAATTCTGGTTCTGGAGATAAACACAAAAGCAGCGTAAGATGCACTGATTAGCAGATAAACATACCTGTGGAAGAAAGCATTATTGATTTTGTTCATACGGCCGAATTTAGACTAGTAGTACAGCAACAATTATGTTTAAGCTGCAGCTGTTGCCCTTTCAGTGATTTTTACAGCATGGCTGAAAGTCATGCCACATTTGTTAGTGCTGACAATATTACTACAATACTAGTTGTGTGCTAGAAGTTGTGCTCAATGTCTGTCAATATAAATTATGCACCTGCTAATACATGTACTAGTTCTACTAGTACTACGTTTTACTTTTAGTTTACTTTTTTAATGTTGTATACAAGTTGCAAAGTGGGGGTGGGCATCATTTAAACATCCTATTCATTCCTTAGCAATACTCGATCTATCCATTCTAATTTTTTAATGTCTGAATTCGTAATCCCGTTGTTCATATACACTTCAGGATACACAGAAGGCGAAGCAAATCCAGAAAATATGGTGTGATAACTACAAGAGGAGATATGGAGATGGAGCCTTTGGGTCAGGGCGGTGATGATGAGGAGGACTACACAGTTTTTGAAGTGAATGGGAAGCATAAGTAAAATCATCGCCCTTTGATCAGTCCCTCGTTACAATTACATAGTAAGTACAGTAAAACCTCCAATATACGACTTTGAAAAAACAGCCAAAATCAGGTCTTGTAATGGAGGGGTCTTATCAGGAAGGACTAGTTGCACTGAACTTTAAGTACATGTAGATAAATGTACAGTGATGGATGGGGTGACAAACACATCTGTCTGTATGTTATTATGGCAGCCAACTGCAACATGTTTTGAAATTGTTAAAAACTACTTGTTAAAATAGTTTTTTCGCATCCCAATTATTGAGATCACACGTTAGTGTGATGCAGTTCTCTACCCGCTAGGGGTAAAGTTGTAAATGGATGTTGGTGCAATATTTATTACTGACTTCTCTTTGTTGATTCTTTGTTAGGAGCACTTTCAATCTCTTTTCTAGATTTAAAATAGTTCGTTTGCGCTTCCCGTGGGATTTGGGATCAACATTTACTGATTTAGCATTTCTTAGCGAACATCTTTGCAAAAGGAAGTCTGCTAACCTTTTTCTGCTCAACCAGGGAAAGTCGTATACTGTGCAAAACCGGCCACTTTTGTAGGTCATTGGTTGGGTTAAGGAGGAAGTTGTAAATGGTAGATCGTTTCTATAGTAAATGTCTCCGTCAAAAAGTTTTGGGTCGTATGGTGGAGGAGGTCATATATGGGAAAGTCTTATAAGGGAGATTTTACTGTACACAGTTGCATAATTTATTATCTCCTTTGTATTCATAGAGCTGGTTTTGAATTTCGAAATGGAGATCCAGAAAAATAATTTATAACTATGCAGCAGTTCTTCTCAGATAGTTAAAACGATATTGCACCATGGTGTCTGTATAGTTTAACATGCTAGGATCATAGAAGATCAGGAAAGTTTTGGAGGGAAAAAGATGTAAAGATTGGAAATGGTCATGAATGCTAAACTTGCATGACAAAATAGACCAGGCAAGGCAGGCTGTATCTCCAGAGGTTTTTCAGAAGGATATTTGTCAATATTTTTTCCAGGTTTATAATCTGTTTGCTTTCACAGACTTATTTTTCATATTTAGGTTTTCTTTGATAGCTTACATTACTTAATTCATTTAAGATCTGTATTTAATTGTTAGTGCACTGCCTAACTATCTAGAATTTTTTTCTGTTTTCCAGCTAAATGCCTCCATTTCACAAACATCCCAAAGGACCCATGCCTCGCCAATTTTGCCAGATCATTCTCAGCATTCCATAAACTCATTCAAAACATGTAATACGGTGACTAATATATTGAATATTTAAGACAGTAACCAGGGTTTAGTTGCATTTCTACCCACAAGGTGTATATATATTTTCTAACAAAGTTTTGGTTATTAACTAAGTTTCTTAACATCTTCTGAAGTAGGTTGATACCATGATATAACTGGATATTTATTGATTCTTATCTCTATCAGTCTATGCTTCTTTAAATAACATTTACTTTGTGGGTAAATTTGCCAACATAATCTTTATTCATCTTTTTTATATAGCCTGATTTCTTTTAAAATCTACATACTTTGTCATGTTCTTCAAATCCATCCAAGCAGCTTTAATTTTTCTTGGCAAACCGTGGCCACTGAAAAAAGTGTTGCATAAGGTAACTCAAAAGAGTCTATTTTTGAAGGGAACCACTGTTACTGCTTAAAGTAGATCCGTGTGAAATTTAGATGAGCAAAGGAATGTTTTCACATAGGACTTTAAGTTTTATACCTGGGCTCATATTCATGGCCATAGTTTTCCTGCTAGACCAGAACACTTTTTTTTTCGCCTTATGGAGATCATGACTGTGCTTTGTCAAAGAAATTGTTGCTAGCTACCACGAAGTAAGATAGTGTCTCTTGTGTGATCAGAGTGAGAGAAAAATACTGTGTGAACTAAGAATACTGGTTATCATGACGAGTTAAAAATTGAGAATTCACAAATATTTCCCACACCACCACCAACAAAAAAAAAAAGAAAAAAGGATGGATGCTTGGATTTTCGTTAAACAGGTAAAAGTAGTCAAAATATAAGTGACAAAAACATGTGAAAGAAACTTTATATTTTTATTTAGTTATAAAACAGTCATAACACCCTCTGGAGTTGTAACGCTTTACAATTCTGGCTAGTGCTCAAATCGGAAGACACTACAGTCATGGCCGCTTGCAGATGCTGTGACCAGGCAAACCTAAGGCTATGAATCCCTCCAGCTTGACACTACCCAGCAGGCAGCCAGCTTCTTAGCATGGGTAAACCAGGTTCATGAAGATAAGCCCAGAACTTTATGGTCCCTGTTCAACAAGCATGCATGACCACTAGTTATTTTAACTATGATTACTGTTACTTGTATGAACCATCATATGTGCATTCTGTAAGGCCATGCATTTTTTCTTCTATTTCACTCCCCTTCTCTCTCATTTTCTCCCTTTTTTTCCATGTGTTCACTTGCTGAAAGATTGCCTTTCATTAAATTTAAAATGTAGTAAATTTCCTTTCCTCATTTAATAGTTTAATATTCCGTTTCCTGTTCATGACTTTGCTGCATGACTGAAATCATGCCAAAATATTGTAAAAATCTTTTTTTTATTATTAAAAGAGGTTATTTATTTGATTGTAATTGTGAAGAATGAATTCTTGATATATTTTATCAACAATGTCTGCAAAAAATGTTGATTTTATGACCTTTAAACTTACATAACAAGATAAATGTTTGGCACATTCTCCAGAGAGTTCATTGTTATGAAGATCCTGTTGTTCTCTGGCATAATGAAAGTTATGCCTCTTAAAGTACTGTAGTCCCATTCTTTTACTGACGGTGTTTGCATCTGATAGGTTAAAGTTTGTCATTTCGTATTAAGGTACGATTTCCAACAGAATGTTGATATTTTTTCAATTGATTTCAGCCATGTTCCACTTTAACTGACAATGAATGTTAAGGAGTTAAATGTTTTAATTCTTTTTGGAAAGATTTTTGCAAACTTTATATTTGTCCTTCATTTTTACATCCATTGGTTTGTGTTATTTTGTATATTTGTGGGACTTTCCAGAGACATTGAGTATTCTGTGTATTTGAAGTACATTGCAATATGCGAATCTGTTAAAACCTGAGTAAAGGGTTTTCATTTCCATTTCACTGTTTTCATTTTGAGATTAAATTCTGTTTATAACCAGTCTTACATTTTCACTTAGGTAAATAAGAACATTTATTTTTTCTATATCATGAAAATTCTTCATTGTACTTGAACTCAATTCTGTTAATAGTATCACTGTTATATTCTCAAGCTAAATCACGTTACACTAACCTATAAAAAGCGTGACCTACCAAAGGAAAAAAAACCATTGGGTTTTGTTCTTCCTTCTCTGCATGTTCATTGCAAGGTCTGTTGCTCCTTGAAAGCACTGATTTGTAAAGTCCCTTTCACCGCTCATAGTTTACTGGAAATTGGAAGGATTTTATTTTCTTAGGGAAGCATTTGGTACCTGGAAAATGTCAGGCCAATTCAACACTTCGATTGCTTTTGGAAATCTGCTATGATCACTATCATGTTTGGTTGTATTTTCCTTCAGAAATGACCATCACTAAGCCTCAGTTGTATGAGACTGTGTATTTCTGTTTCATTATGTTTAAATACCCATAGGCCCCACACACTGTCTGAATCTGTTGTACACATGTGAATGGACATTAACCCCTCTTGAAAGTGAGCTGCATGAGTGCATTTCCCCTTCTAGTTGCCCCGTGTTGTACCTTTGGAGAAATGTCAACAGCTGTGCAGTACTGTCTTGATAGCCATAGGCACCTGGTGCATTGTACTTCAGAAGTAGAGTTAGATTATTGGGTAGAATTGCTGTATTTTCATCCAGCTGATTGGGTATCACCTACTGCATTCAGCAGCAGGCATCACCGATATTGTGGAAAGCACAGCATCTAGACTACAAGAAAGTGCCTCACTCTTAAACACTGTGCTGCTTATCTGATTTGTAATGTCTACCCTCTACCCCCCCCCCCCACCCACAATTTTTTCCATGATCAGGCCCAACAGATAGGAGTGGGACTGCTCACATTTTTATGTTCTACATTAATATAGTGTGTCCTTGATTGCATGTGAATGGAATCATTGTCACTGTTAGTCCCAGATTCCCCATAGCTGGGGCTGACAGGAACACCCATTGTTGTTTTTGCTATTTCTTTGGTAGAGCACGTCTTTGGGATGTTATGTGAACTTTTTTTCAAATAAGAAGTTAATTTCGTGATATTTGAGTGCAATAAATTTGTTGTTTTATCTAATTATAGTCTGCATTTCTGTGTGCATTTGGGCAATCTTCATTCTTGGAACATATAATTCCCTTATTTTGACAGTTCAGGTTTCTAAAGGGAAATGTGGCATAAAATGTTTTCTTCATTTGTGAAATAAATATTGTTTTGCAACTCAAGAATTCCACATTTGTGCAGGCAGTACATGTACAAGCATTAGGTTACAAATGCCAGTTGTCCAACCTTAAACTCTAAGGCCTGATGAGCAGGGCAGTAGGCTGGTTCCTTCCTAGGATACCCAAGCCATGTGCAAGGGAGTTATGGCAACAAGGCAGAGATGTGCACTGCCCTCACAATGCTGGTCTAAGCACCACAGTTCCTTTCCTTTTCATCTGCTCCTCTGGGTATTTAAATTTTTGCGTCCACACTTACCAGCCCTCTAGCCTATATGTACATGGGTGAAAATTAAAAAAATGGCTGTTCAGAGCATCTTCCTCGGACCTACAAAGTACTACAAGTCTCACATTCCAGATGCCAATGAAACCAACATGCAGCACATATAAACACGTTTTTTCTGGAAGAAGACTGCTGTGAGGCAACTGAGGGGGGGGGGGATGTTCCCACTAAATGTATTGCAATGAACACAGCTATAAGACCTCATGACAAAGCTTTGAACTCTTTTGAGCCGTATGTAACGCAAACTTGTCGCACCATTGGCACGGCTGAGTGCCGCTTGACAGGCACATGCGTTATCGAGAAAGATTTATTTGCTGATCGTTAAAGGGAAACAACTCTCACAATCGAAAGCTGAATCATTTCTTCACGAGTTGGTTCCCATTATATTGACAATGAGATCAGTTTCCAGCCATAATTTGAAGTATCCACATGTGCTGTCACTTGAGAAATGCTAGATTTACTCTTCAAATTACACACTGAAGAGGAAAATGACAATTGTTTTGCAAATTTACTGTGATAAAGTAGATGAAGACAAGAGTATTTGTGCCGGAAACACACAAGAGAGTGATTACGAAGAGAAAAACGAGAGAGCACGTGTTGTAGACAAACTGCGTATAAGGAATCGTCACTACTTCAACTTCAGTTGTGTTTCCATCAAAGGATTTACAAATTATGGAACAAGGTCTAAGAAACACGGTAAGAAATGAGTCTTCTTTGTCCATTGATGTTTGCAACCAAGTTTAAATAACGTTTCTATTGGGGGGGGGGGGATTTTTTACGATTTGTTGAAAAATGCCCAGTCAGCTGGGACGGCTCGAGCTAGGATCGCTACGGCTTAAAACTGTTAAACAACGGGCCTTTCATTCTGCATCGATGTAGTGCCAACATCTTCGTGTTTTATGCAGCACCCTAGTTCAACAGCAGTACAATCCTTTTTGATTGCAATTCTCAAATCTAATGAAAGCCTCTTGCAGCAAACTCTCAAGTCCCTCAAGTCATACACCATGTCTGAAGCAATACATATTAGGGTTCGGATAAGATGAAAATGGAACTTCCAGTATTGTGCTTCAGGGCAATGAAGATATATCACTTGACAGTCGAAGTGATTGTACTCAACAAGAGCTTGAACTGCCAAGCATTTTATTTGAATAAGAAATTTTTTGATTCATGCTGCAGTTAATCTTGTAGCAGAAATTTGCAATGTTTTAAAATACTGATTAACATTTAGCAAACCAAGACTGTGTTGTTAAGCATGGTTTATTGCATATGCCTTCCTGTCAACAATACAGGAACGACCCAGTTATTTCTGGGAACTTCAAGAAAGGCCAAGAAATCTGAAAGCGAAGCCCACTTATTATCTAGAAGGTCCATGCTTTAATTCAAAACTGAAAGTGGTCAGACCAACTGTGACAGTTTATTTCTTTTCTGTGGGTTCCTTCTTCACTTTTTCCCTCTTATCCTTGGTCTTTTTTTCTTTCTTTCCTTTCTTTTCCTTTTTCTCTTTCTTCTCCTTCTTTCCACCTAACTTCTTTTTGGCGATCCTTGCAGCCTTCCTGGCAGAAGCCTTACCTCTGGGGACTAGTGGCACTGGTTCTTTGATCTGGAAGACAGGAGAAATATTTCAAATTCATAAAACACATGCACTCAAATACCTAAAGATGGTACCAATCACTTATTTCAAACAGCTTGTATCCAACGGAAAACAGCTTAACATTTTCCTTCCAGTGAGAATGCACAGGCCATTAAGGATTGATCAGAGCTGGTGCAAAGCTTTTCATTAGGTGTCAACAACACGGACCAACGTGCTCATCATTTCAATGGGAAGTATATTTTAAACTTATGAAGAAGCCCTTGCCCAACTTATATTAAAATCCTGCCCTATGGCAACACATCAAACACACAAGCCAACATAAACTAAAATCTCATCACCGTTTCCTTGACCAGGCTGACTATCCAACATTGACCTCATCTGGACACATTACATTCGCATGTTCACTGAACTTGTAGCTGTTAAAATGATTTTCAATTACATCAACTTACCAAAATTTAACCCTCCACCCACAATATATAAAAAAACTTACCCCACGCTTTTTGTTAAGCAGCTCGAGCTTCTTCTTCCTCCGCCTCAGTTCAATACTTCTTGCTGATGCTTTAGCAGCCGCAGAATAAGGATTAAGTCGAATCATCACTCGTTTATTTTTTAAAGGATTTTTCTTCAGTATCCTTCTGTGCGCTTCTTTCCTGCAAACAGCAACACGTGTGTAAAGTGCAATTCAAGTAAATAAACACTATGACTCAGCTTAACATTTTCCTTCCAGTGAGAATGCACAGGCCATTAAGGATTGATCAGAGCTGGTGGGAAGCTTTTCATTCGGTGTCAACAACACGGACCAACGTGCTCATCATTTCAATGGGAAGTATATTTTAAACTTATGAAGAAGCCCTTGCCCAACTTATACTAAAATCCTGCCCTATGGCAACACATCAAACACACAAGCCAACATAAACTAAAATCTCATCCTGCGGATGAACCCTGACCTACAACAAATCCGAGTCATAAAAACCAACAGAATATTTCAGCAATATCTCTTACTTTGGTGCTCTTAGTGCAGCTTGCAGGTCTTGGCTCTTCAACAGACGTGACAAGTCTGTATTGGACATCTTGTGCATTGGAAGGCTGTAAAGAAATGGAACCTCAAAATTTAGCATCTTAAATAAAAATATTTTCTTAAAATATTAACTGTCGTCACTTCCAAGTTGATCAGAATTGGTTAAGGTTGATTTTCATGTCGTTCAACAACACGGACCAAAAGTTCATCACATCAACTACTACTTGTTTGAAAATGACAGCCATCAAATTTAAGTGACCGCCAAAAGTACTTACTTGTATCCAGATTTTTCTTGAGCAGTTTTTTTCCATGTGCCGTAGATCTTGTCCAAGCGACTGAAGGCGGACTGAGTCCAGATGCAGAAACGACCCACATGACCACCTGGTGCAATTTTCAGCAGATTGAGGCGATCAACCCTGATGAGTGTAATGCCTGCAAAAGATCACATTTTGAAAATGGCAGTTTTAGCTCACCCGTCATCTGTTCAGTCTGCAACTGGCGCGCCTGGGATAAAACATTCTCTTGACTATCATCAGCAAACATCTCTATGAGCTTCGGCTTCGTCGTATGCAGTAAGAGGCTGGGACTGGGTCGGATAAGAAAAGACTATTCAGTTCGAACACATCTACACATCGAATGAACATCTACTCTGTTAGCGCAGCAAGACACGGTAGCCGATGTAATAAAATTTCACTTATTCCATTACTTGGCACCACTTTCACGTACCGTCTTTCACACATCATAATTGTTGTTCAACCTTGGTTGTAATTATTTTCCGTTACCATGTACTTTTACATGTGATACATTAAATGCGAAACTTCCCAACTGGCCATGTACTTTTTGTTTGAAAAAGTTCTGGGCATCATTCAACGTCCAACCCATCATCCTCGTGTTCCCACGTCTTTTCAAATCTCCAACATCTTCCCAATAACAAATCGTTACAATCATTTGCAATATAATTCAGCTTCTAATTTCTGATAAGAAAAGTATTTTTATGGTCGTATTACCTGGACTCACCTGGGATGTTTCTGAAAGCTCTTGAGATACCATTGTCAGTGTTGTAAATGATGAGAGGTCCACGACGCTGAATTCTGCGACGGTTTCTCATCTTACCTTTCCCAGCCCTAAAGCGCTTGCTAGCATAGACCTATGAAGATGATTAAAAAACAGAATATTTTTGCATGACCCATCTTATCAAAAATGCTTTAGAAGACCACTGGTGAACAAGCTAACAATGCTCAAAAGCAAAGTGTATTTACCTGTCTACGATTCTCAGCTGCTATTTGTATTAAAATGGATCTTGACATACACTGCAACCTGCAGATGTTCCGAACGTTCTCAATCTTAGCCAATGTTCTCAATATACACTGATGGGCAAAATTGTTGCAAACATATATCATCCAGAACACCAGCACTTAAAGGCTTGAGGTGATAGTGACATGACCTTAGGGAGATGGGACAGGCTTCGGGGCAGTGAGGCATGGGGTGAAATGTCTGCAACTGTCTTGCCACCACATGGCTTCCCTCAATAAAACATCAGTTAAGATCCTACCTTTTCAATATCCCTCCAGGCCTTTACACGCTTCAGCAGTGCTACTGCCTCTTTGGTGCGTTTCAGCTCTTCTGCCTTGTCACTCACCACAAGGGGCACCTCTGGGATCTCTTCAATGCGGTGACCTGCATCAGAAAAATTTTAACTGCTTTAAAGTTATTGTACTTAAAATTAAGGCACACGTTACCTATGGAGTATTTTATCCCAGCTGTTATTACACTTGATCAAATTTATTCCTCATTCTCCTGCTATGCAGCCCTTGCGCCACATCTACTGCAGCTAAGGGGTCATACAAAACCCCTCATAGCCACGAAAATTCATGGTTTCAAGTCTAAATAAAAGGTTTTAAAGGTATATCAAACATCAGAATGCACTTTCTGAAGTATCTGATGCATAATATGCTAAAAATCGACACTTGTGTACGTACATTTTACAGATTTGTGGGGTTTCATATGCACGGCAGACAAGCAGACGATACAGTACGTGTAGGGACACAAATCTGTAAAACGTACGTACACAAGTGTCGCTTTTCAATTTTGGCACATTATGCATCAGATACTTCAGAAAGTGAATTCTAATGCTTGATATACCTTAAAAATCTTTTATTTAGACCTAAAACCATGAATTTTCATGGCTATGCGGGGTTTCGTATGACCGCAGCTAAGTCTTTTTCTTTTCGTCCTTATGAAGGGGTAGTGCCCCAAAACATGTAGATCGTCTCCGTCTTTTTCTAGCTTGGTACAGTTCCCTTGTTTTACATCAAATTTTTTGGACTTTTCATGTTAGACCTAGATTTAATCACTTGGTAATGTAACTACAATGTGAGACAAGGTACACAATTTATGCCACATTTGTTTTCCTGCAGTCTTGCTTTTAGTCATCACTGTCATCCTGAAAAGTGACACTACAAAATGCCTCCATCAGAAGGAATCTCACCCTTTGACATAACAAGAGCAGGAACACCAGTGGCAGCGATGGCAGACACAATGGCATAGCGGCGCTGATTGACATTGATCTTTCTGTGCCAACGACGCCATGTTTTGGTTGGTGCAAACATGCGCCCCCCACGGCACATGTTGCCAAAAGCACCCTGGCCAGATCGGTGAGTACCACCACCTCGGACACGGGGGATACGTGCAACAGCACGTCCAGTACCCCAGGACTCAGCTGATGTCTGGTGGCCTGAAAGAAAGCAGCAAATTGAGGATTTCTAAAACAATTTTAAGAGAGATCCAAAAAACGTTTTAATTCTAATATAAAATTTTCGCCTGATGTGCAAATGTTTAAAAATACCTTTTATGCCTTACCAGCTTTGGTTGATACTGCATAAGGCTGTCGAGTATTCTTCAGCATTTCGAAGTGCACAAAGTTGACAATGTCAGGTCGGATTGGGGCTCTAAAGACAGCAGGCAGGGTGACGGTAGTGCCCGTTGTTTCACCCTTCTCATTGTAGACGCTGATCAGAGGGCGGGTTGCAGTAGATGCCTGAAAAAAATTATACACATTCATGACAAATGTTTCTCCTAAGAGAAGGTTGTCAATACCATCACCCATAATAACATAACTTTTGGTTTTCCTTCTCTTTTTCTCTTCTATTTTTTAGGCCACGAGTTTTTTTGTTTTTTTTTTTTTACGGTTTACATTCCGCAGTTAGCAGTTTCACTATTTGGCAAGCTTGTTCACGAATCCAAGATAGTCAACAGCTGTCCCTCTGAAAGCTGGCACTGTCACCAAACGCTGACAGACTTTGCAGTGCATTATTTGAAATAACTACTATAAACGTTAAAAACTGTCAGCCGGTCTCTTTAAGCCACTACGAAGAAATACAAAGTGCACCCACATGGTAAGGTCAGCCATCTTGAACTACATTACTGTGGAATACACGTGTCTACAAATTTCATCATTTGCCTTGGCTTTGTATTTGAGATTTTTTGCTGCTCAACTGCCAAATCAAGCTCCTGAACTAAGAAATTGAAAAACAGAGTAAATATGCAGCGTCCGATCGTATCACAAAATTAATAAGACAAATAGAAATGGAATATTAAGTATCACCATCTTCGTCGATGTGCTCGCCCTGCCCGACAAATGTAGAAAGGAAGGAGATAACGGACGTGTGCGCCTGCGCGGTCAAAAGCACTTGGTCGGGTCCCCACGTGACTTTCACAGCTTCATTTCAAATATAAACTTTCGTAAATGTGTTCAACTATAAAATGAAATCAAATCAAAAATTGATAAAAATCCACTCAAAAATACAACTACTTTTATTTCCCCAAATGCAGTCAAGGACAGCTACTCTGTCTGTGTCCAAGACCGCCATTTACAAACAAATGTGCTGACTGCACCACAGAAATGCTTCACGAATTGTTACTTGCATTAACTGGTCACTGTGGTGGTGTTTTCAGAGATTCTGGCGATGGGATAAAGGTGGTATAATTTATATCTATACATTTCAATGCTGTTTGCTTAATTTGTTTTATATTCAAAGTGTTTATTGTACTCAGGGAGTGGGACCACTGGCACTTGACGATAGATGAGTCTATGAGATGTGAGTTGAGATATAAATTCTAAAAATATAATCGAATATCTGTGATGGGACTGACTCGAATCGTCTTGACCCAGGCGCTCTCCAACATTTAAAAAAAACTTCGGACCTCGTCATGGAATCACTAAAATGGCTAATGTTATCAAACTCTTTTCCCTGTAATATCAAAAATGTGCGTGTATAGGGAGCCGTGATGTGCAGGCAGCAGGAACTGGGAAGGGACTCAAGGGAGAATCAGCTGGGTACACAAAAGATCTGACACCACTGAGTACATCCTACAACTGGCTTGGAAAACAGACAGTGTTATTGAACTTATTCTGCCTAAACCACGTTATATCCAGTTCAGACTCATTTTCATGATCTCTGAGTACTAACCAGTATGTGCAAGAAAAACAGGTGACTGCCGCTTGGAGTAAAATCTATCTTAAATTTAAAACAAGGGGACTGGAGCAAGCTAAGACATGACAAAGACAATCTACATAGTACATGTTTCCGGGCACTACCCCTTCATCAGGACGACACAAAAACGACGAAAAAACGACAACAACGAAAACATAAGAAAAGGACTTAGCTTCAGTAGATGTGGCGCATAGGCTGGACAACAGGAAAATGACTAAGGGACAGTGAGTAAGAAGGGTTAAAAAGAGGGGCAGCCAATCGCCAGGTGGGTAGGAAAGGGTAGGGGTGGAGAGGGGGCGGGGTGGAGAGAGAAGCGTGGGTAAGGGGGTATCAGCGTGGGAGAGAAGGAGAGAGAGAGAGAGGAGGAGGGGTAAAGAGAAAAAGAGGAAGGTGGAGGGTCAGTGTTTGAGGTTGAGTCCAGTGGGTGCCATGGTACTCGTAGTTTGAGTAGAATCACCAGTGAACATGTTTCGGTCTTGCTTCGTACATAGTGTTTAAGGTTGCCACTGTCAGATTGACGAACTGAAAAAAGCAGTAGAGAACTCAGTACTTTTTCATATGCAGAACCAGTTTGATTGAACTGTGCTTGTGTTACCTAGGCAATTTTTGTGCAATGTTCAAAAGTATGTGTGACCTGTTCCTACAAGTACTACATGAAAATGAGTCGGTGCATTGTCATTTGGGCTTAGCTATTTATCATACATTTTACCAAAGCGTGCACCTTATGCTTAAGATCTTCCCTTCATTTAAATTGTTTAGCATTTTGTTGTTGTTGTTGTTAGATGCAAGTGATGAGAATTTGACGTTTCAGTACTTTTAGCTGCAAACAGATCATAACATACTTTTGGGAAACAGTAACATTAACCCTTTATATGGTTTCTGTTCTTCTAAAATGGAAGACTTGACAATCAGTTAGCATGAACAGTGGTTGAGTCATCTCATGCTCCTGTCAAGTGTATTTTACTGATCTTGAGTTATACCATGATTATCTCTCACATGGTCTGGTTGTCTCATACCATATTCAGGTTGTCTCACACTATGGTTAGCTTGTTGAAGTCGATGAGAGTGACTAACATTGGCTATTTTTACATGCTTCAGGTTGTTGCAGACTTGCCTTTCATCCATCCATCTGAAGTGGCAATATTGAATGATTTATGTAATCTTGGAACTCAGTATGGTGCTTTCCAGAAATTCATTCAGCATCATGGATCTAGCTTTAGCATCAAGAATTCAGGTGGTATGGCCATCTTTTTATAATCAAGCCATACATTCTTTTGATTATGGCGTTCTTCTTAAAATCTTTCATGCACACTTTGATTGGCAGATTGTGTGTGTGTGAAATTGCATTTGAAGGAGAATAAAAGATGTTGAGTCTACTACTTTAATTTCTAGTTTCTAGTTCTGTCTGGTGATATTAATTATGTAGTAAAGCAGAGATGGTGTTAAAAGTAACATTGCATAGTCCATGAAGCAGAAGCTTCACCTGTTAATGAGAAGAGGGTAGTATATGTGTTTTCATTTTGAAAGATAGGATCTTAAACTGGTATGGTCAAACCTGCCTACAAGTTCTCTGCTTATGTGTCAGAACCTACTTATATGTCAATAATGCTGTCATAATCCATTTTTCTATTTTCTACATATTTAAACCATCAGTGTCCACATTCCAGGGGTAATGGGGGCATGATCCGGATATGTCAGGTTACAAGACTGTTGAGATGTTTATTTATACCTCATTGGGTTCAGCTTCATTTTGGTTGACTGAGTTCAGTCAGTCATCGTTACAGGTCTTTATCTGCTTGAGTGAATGCAGATTGGAAATCCCTATTAGATATGTGTCCTAGTCACTCTATATTATGGCAACCTAAAAAAATAACCATTTTGGGAAACAGTGGCAAAATTAAAGTTCTTGATGGAGTCAGAGATGGAGGTCAGACAGAAGGTTGGTAACAAAATGGACATTTCATTGCAGACACTAGAAAGGCTCAATGAAGATGAAAAAAAGCATTTGAAATCTAACAGAGGCAGGGTCAGCAAAATGTGAGCAGGTCAGCAGAGCAGAAGCTCACGCTGCCATGGGCCAGTGGTTTTCCACAATGCATGCAAAAATCAAATTGTCACTGGCCCATTGTTGAAAGAAAATCCAGTCAGTTTGCAGAGAAAGCTGGAAAACAATTTACAGCTTCCAATGGATGGCTTCAAAGATGGAAGATGGAGATCTGTTACACAAGAACCTATGGGTGTGACTGGGTTTAATATAACTTCTGTAGTTGACACAGTTTCCATACTTGACAAAGTTCTCTCCCCTGAGCAGTCCCTCTGACCTGCCGAAATGTCAGACCCATTTATATGTCTCGTCAAGTCTCTGGCCTGATGTCCCCAAAATAAGCAGGTTACACTGTGAAAATCAGACATTGTATGGATGTAAGGTTTCTTCCTTGTATAAGAAATGAAGGAGGAAATTTTGGAGGTGGGTTCCATAATCTTCAGTTATCCTGACCAAAATTTGCTTACTCAGCTTCTGGCATTCTTGTTTATATATAAGATCTCGATCATTTACTCATTTGCTAATAATCATATCTCATGCCCTCACTTTATAATAAAGCCCTTTGTCTAGTAGGAGTTTAATGACTAAGGACGTTGGTCTGTTTGCTGAAGCCGCTGCAGAATGTTTGGTTGTCTTTAGCTCGTGAGTCTAACCCGGCACCCCATGGCCTGTACATCCGATCCTTTTGCCGTGGATTGGATCAGGTTCTGCAAGACTATCGCCAGGCTCTCTTGGATCTTGAACAAGAGATTCTTCGGGATCCACATTTGCCAGTATCACACCTGCAATACAAACTGCAAGATGTGAGTTGGAGTTTTAAAATATATTAATAATTGAAGATTCAAGTTATTACTGTAAATGTAATGTAATACAAGCAGCTTAACATTTTAAGCAACACTACATAACTGGTTTTTTAATAGTAGGGTCAAAAATGTTTCTAGGAAGGGAAAGGTTTTTTTCTCTCATCAGCTCATACATTATGATGCATTTGTAATCTTTTCTTTCATAATTGTTTTCCTTGCTGGCTGCTTTCTTTTCTACTGACATCCGCAGTTAAAGTAGACAAGTTTGAAAAGAAGGTTTGGAGAAATTTTGTTATTTTGTGTTGGCAGGCATGGTGAGAGGAACATAAGATGACGCTTGGCTTCTAGTTTTGTGTAATTGATTATTATGTGTAATTGATCATTATGTGTAATTGATCATTATGTGTAATTGATCATTATGTGTAATTGATCATTATGCATTAGGGACTGGTAATGTAGAATGAAATCACAGTCACAATTTTTTTGTTCAGTTTCAGCTCCTTTTCCCAGCTCTGACAGCAGTTCTTGAGCAAATTATTGCACACAGGGTAAGCAAATTTCGTTCTTTTCATTACTTTTTTCATTGTTTTCTCCAGTGCTTTCATTTGATCAAGAATGTTGATCAGTTGTGATCAAGCATCTATTTGGTTAATTTGAATTTGTTTAAAGTGAAAGTATAGGTAATTCATTGGTAGAGCTTTGTAACAAGAGAAACATATGGGAAGATGTATATTGTGAGATCCATATGAGTATTGGTTTGCATACATGGGTTGTCAGTCATCTCTTAGTGGGGAAACACACTGTCATTCTATGCTTTATACAACCCTTCCAGACATTCAGCTGGGGCTTGTTACTTCACCCAATTTTCACTTTGCATGACCACTTCATCCAGCTGCTATAGTCATCCCGACTTGCTATAGTCATTTTGCCCACTAGCACTAGTCATTTTGTTCACTGTTCTGTTGTCGGACACCGAGTCATCCCGACTTGCTATAGTCATTTTGCCCACTAGCACTAGTCATTTTGTTCACTGGTCTGTTGTCGGACACCGAGGGTGTGTCTGAGAATCACTGGGGAGGAAATCCTCACAGGTACTTGTAAGTTTTCTTCACATGCCTAGTTTTGTTTGTAGTAATCAGCATTTCTGTGCAAGAAACCAGAGCATAGGGGGCTTGAGAGTGCAAGAGAATAAATTAATTGGGGAAGGGGTGATGGCTGCAAATCTAGCTCCTAGAACCGTCTGATCCATGTTAGCTCTGTCGGCTTCCTTGATTGTCCATATTTTGAGGCACACATTGCCATTGTACAGTATTGGTTTCAAGTGTAAACACACAGCATTCAGCGGGCTGTACAATGTTGGTGTCAAGTGTCAAATGCACATATGGTGCTCAGTGAACTGTGAAGCCTACACACAGGAGTAATGATCAAAGAAAGTATCTTTGGGGTGTCATCATAGCAGTTCAGGCTGTTTTGTAGTCAAGGTATTGCCCTGTTCTCTGACATCACAGTGGCTCTCCTATTTGCCTCACCAACTAGGGGGTGAAAACATGTTCAAGTAAGAGAAAGTATCTTCAAGGTAGAGCTGCAGTATGCAGAGGAGTTCACCAACCTCGTGTTCGTTTACTCACTTCTGGTTTTTCAGAAACTAGTCAGGTCTTTCTGATGGGCACCAGAGTTCACAGTTGGTCACACTTTGTCACCTGGTCTACAATGTCAAATAAAATGACTGTCACACACACGTTTTGGGTAAGCTGGAGGTTAACTGTTGTCCGATTGAAGAAGGGACTAGTGACCATGAGAACTGCCTGGGGCCATGACCACATTGGAGTGTGGGGTGGGGGGTGGGAGGTGTGAATAACTGAACTGATCATCTTGTGCAGTCTGGTTGACTTGGGTGTTCACACATAAGGGTGGGCGAAGGGACGTTGTTGGGCAAAGCAACTCATGCCAGTGGACAAAGAGACTCCTGCTAGTGGGTGATCTGACCTAAGTGAGTGGACAAAGAGACTCCTGCTAGTGGGTGATCTGACCTAAGTGAGTGGACAAAGAGACTCCTGCTAGTGGGTGATCTGACCTAAGTGAGTGGACAAAGAGACTCCTGCTAGTGGGTGATCTGA
>SMGT01001904.1:362546-374593 GCA_004794575.1 Lanistes nyassanus | reverse complement strand
ATCTCAGATGTGTCTGAACACTCTTCACGTCACACGTCTATTTCTGAATTCACCCATGTTCAGATTGCGGTGGTGTGTTCAGGATGGAAGATGATAGGTCAGATTGTTCTGAATGAGACAAATCAGTAGGTCAGGATGTCCACTTTCTTGGAAAGCAGGACATTTATCACAACTAGTGATACATGTCATAATATCAAGCATAGACCATGAATCCGTTTTGTATTCAGACGAGGGACTCCGACAGATCTTCCCCAATTTCCTAATACATAGCCTCAAGCTGTGGAAATCAACAGGTCACATGGCAGCCATCATGGGGTTTCAGTTGGACAATTGACTGGACAGAGGTTACCACAACTGGGAAAATACAATTTTAATCAGACTATACCAGATACTGACACCTGAATGCATAAATAACTTTTTCATGCTGCGTTGCTGGTTTTTCTGTGATAAACATCCCCTATCTTTAGGGACTTTGCATTGGATATGAGGAAAAAAACTGATGTAGTGAGTACCATAAAAAAACTGATGTAGTGAGTACCATAAAAAAACTGATGTGGAGAGTACCATATAAAAAAACTGATGCAGTGAGATTTTATTATGCCACATTCTTGGCATTGCTCCACAGGCTCATGGCTGCTACTTGTTAGACGTTCTTCACCGGAACTCAGTCTGTGGACTGCCCAAAGTTAAGGATGCACTAGAAAGGTGAGCCAAATGCAAGTTCTAACCAAATGATGTTATGCTACATGCAGGGAAGGGTGGTGGTGCCAAGGCAAAATGCTTGTCACTATAACAGTGGAAATCATTGGTCATGGAATCACAGCCCATCTCTGGCACCTATATTGTTCTCTGTAAGTAGCACTTGTTTACAAGGCTGGGTGTTTATAATGATATAGGTTAGCTTAAAACTCTAATTAACAAACCATACTGCACAGGCTTTATCTGTTGATAAGACTAATAGGTGCATTTTTTGTCAAAGATCAGATTTTGGTTTCAAAATATTGCATTAGTCCTTTTTAAAGACAAACTTGATGATATTTTCAGAAGAGATGTTGGAATATAGAAGGAATAGAATTTTGATATTTTCACAAGATTTCTTAAATAGGTTGTAGTTCCTTTTTTTATTTTCATTCCTCTGGAAAACGTTTTGCACAAAAAGAAGACTTGCATTATTTTTGCATCATTTTTAGTGCATACGCACATTCCATGATGCTTTCCCTATTTTTTTTTTCACAGCAGGACAGTATCACCACAGTTAGATAGACTAAGGTCGAGGAAGAAGATTGTACAATATAACTATTATAAAGGAATATGACAATTGTAGAGAAAGATGATGTTAATAATAATAATGACAGTAAAATTTATGTAGACAGTTGTGTTTGGTGTTTCGATGGCACATTTGGAAAGAATTTCTCTTTTTTCCATCTTCCCTATTTCTGTCCTGAACATAATCGCTATGCACATCAGTTGAAACTGTCCATCATCACACAGAGCAAAATAAACATTTTAGTCGTCAAATATTATAGTTACTATGAATTGCTGCAGGATTTTGCACGTCTGCCATGGAGTGATGTTCAAACAGTTGTGCTCCTGGATGCTTCATGGTCTGACCCACGACCCTGACCAGGAGTTTTTCATCCAGCATGCTGTGGGCAGCCAGAGTGGGGCCAAAGGTGGCGAACAGTCTCAGGAGGACGAGGGGAACCTGGGCATCATGGGCGTCACGGGGCGGCAGATGCAGGCGCTGGTACGGGGAAGTACGCTGTGTACTGATGCTGAGAGGGCCAGTACCGTGCATGCTGATGACTGCAGTAGCTTTGCATGCTGGGCATAATTTACTTTCCCAGACCATGGACTCCACATGATTAGCATCAGCCAGTGATAATAATGTAATGTAATAATGTAAGCCCCAAGATTTGTCGAATGCAAGTGGCTGTGACACTGTATTTTGCACCATGCAAATGCTGCTCTGATTTTGGTGCAAGATTCTTCTTTTAAGACAGTGCATTCCAAGCACATTTTTCTAGGCCATGCAAACAGTGTGCCTTGTCTTAAAAAAAATGTGGTTATGGTTATACTAAGTAATCCTTTCAGCTCTTATCACATTTGCCAAACATAATTTCCAATGGAATCTAGAGAGATGACTTATATTCTGAATGCCAACACACATTAAGCCACTTTTGTTGTTAAATATAATCTTGAACTATGACCTAACTGGGCTTGCATTAATTTTTATCCTTTCTTGTTTGTCCTGTTTAAGTTGAGAACAAGATGAATGCATTAATTACTAAAATAGTTCAATTTAAAGTTTGAAGGAGACAAGACTCCCATTCTCTGTAAAGAAATATGATAGAAGCTGATCTTATTCTTAACATTTTATAAATAGACAGTATGTTTCCCTTTATTATTATTTTTTCAGTGTTACTTATTTTGTTCTGGCAGCGGAGCTTGACTTTCACAGATGCTGACAGTGCAGCAGACATGGCTGGTCATGTTGTCCAAGCAGAGCTACTACCCAGTTACATCCCCTTGCGTGTGGCAAACAAAATTCTGTTTGTCGGGGAATCCGTGCAAATGTTTGAGACAAATCAGCAAACTACTCACCATTCAGGTGTGTTCAAGGAATGTGTGTGTTGTTCATGAAGGACTGAACATGGCATCGTTGTTAGGTCAGTCCAGGGAGGAATGTGTGTGTTGTTCATGAAGGACTGAACATGGCATCATTGTTAGGTCAGTCCAGGGAGGAATGTGTGTGTTGTTCATGAAGGACTGAACATGGCATCGTTGTTAGGTCAGTCCAGGGAGGAATGTGTGTGTTGTTCATGAAGGACTGAACATGGCATCATTGTTAGGTCAGTCCAGGGAGGGCACATCAGTTGTGATGCCTTTGGTCAATTGCATGGTGATAGGAATGTCAGAGTGTCCTTTGCTGATTGGTTTGTGAAAATGTCATCTACCAGTTTTTGTTGCTAGGGTGGTTCATGAAAGATAAATCATAATCTTTTTGCTAGACTAGTTTTGAACGGTTTGTCTAACGTTTGTTGTTAGGCCGGTTCATGAAGGGGCGGGAAGCAGAATTCACTTCTGATATCCAGCAGGTTTCCCAGCAGACACTGTTCAGTGCTTCGTCATTTGAAAGCCTTGTAGATAAGATACGTACACATGTTGCAGAGGTGAGACAAACTTCGAAATTTAGAATGTGTGAAGGTATGGTGACGGGTCAGGCTGTGTACATGTGTGGTATGCATGCACACAATCATTTATTTCATTTCATCAATGTGTCCATTTTCAAGATAAATATGTGTTGATGGAGCTATCACCAAAGTCAGCAGGCTCAACTCTTTGTGGCTGAGAGTAATCTGCCTTTTGTGTTTCCCACCAGCAACTGTTTTTGGCACTTTTAAAAAATTCCTGCCAGGACTGATCATTTTCTGGAAGTAAATCCCTTACCCATAACATTTATTTGACATCTAAAGCATTAAAAATATGAAAAAAATTCAGTTTGCTAATGGTTGACCATTCTGATAGTCCAAGTGTGTTGATAGGAGGCACTTTGTATGTGAAAACACAGCCACAACACTCCACACCTGTCCAGCCCCCATACCATAAGTGTATTGGAGCCAGCACCAAAGGCAGGTGTCACATTTCCCATGCATGTGTTAGAAGCAGTGTCTTGGAATTGTCCATTATTCTTGGCTGGGAAATTCGGGCATGTTTTCCTCAGCTCACCTCGGATGTGGCAGCCTTTTACAGGTTCTTTATACATTTTAGCCTTGCACCAGCTGTACAGTTTGTTGGACCAGTGATAATTCATTTTAAGACAGACACTTAGAATGACCAAAATTCATGATGAAGTCCTGGAATTGGTGCCACACTGGCTGAGCCATTCTGCATGCTGTTGCAGCAACTGTGGGTGATCGTGGTACAGGAAGCAGACTTGACTGGACAGCTTCGAGTCATGAAGGATTTTTTCTTGCTGGGCCGTGGCGAGCTTTTCCAGGCATTCATTGACCAGGGGCAACACCTCCTGAAGGGGCCGCCCACTGGAAGCACAGAGCATGGTGGGTGTTCTGCCTCTGTGTCCTTAGTGTCTCAGTGGGTACCTGAGAGGCGAGGGTTGCTGTAACTTTGTAGTCTTTGCTTTTAATTCCATCATGAAACATCATCACACATGTTGCAGCCAAAACTGAAATATTTATATTATAAAATCATGGCACACCAGTCTGCTAATCTCAAATGGTAGTGATGTAGTTATGCAAGAAAAAGATGATGGTTATTTTTTTTTAAAATGGGAAGAAACAAAATTGGCCGTTTTGTTTCTCCAGATGTGAACACGGCTTTCCAGCAAGCAGCACGTAACGTTCTGATGGAAAATGAAGCGGTGCTGCAGCGCTTTCGATTGACTGTGACCACAGCTAGTTCTACTGGCAACCCTTCCAAACCAGAGGAGAAAAGTAAATGGCATGGACTCCAGGATTTGGAAGCATTTTAATCTCACTGAAACTGTGCATCACAAAGTTATACACCTCTCTCTCCTTTTGCCTGATTGAGTTCATACGTAAAGGATCCTCTCCTCTTGCCATGTCCTTGCTTACAAATTGTCTACAATTCTCATGAGTGTCACCATCTGAACTTGCTTATTTTCAGGTGAGATGAGTTCTTGGCTTTCAAAAGGATTTTGTGTAACTAAAATTTTGGTTTCCCCCTTTTGTCAACAGAGGTTTTGGACAGTGTTCAGCTGAATTCTGAAACTGTTCCTGTAGAGACTGGCTGGAGCTGTCTTGGTTTGACATACTCAGTGCAGTGGCCTCTCCACATCTTTTTCACACCGTCCATCCTCAAGAAGTAAGACCAGGGCGAGGCAGGGGAAGTTTCGCATGTTATTTCTTGTGCTGAACGTGTCCCACATGCACATATGACATTTCTTGTGCTGAACACATCTCAAATGCACATGACATTTCTTGTGCTGGGCACGCCCCATATGCACATAGGATAACATTTTTTATGCTGAACACATCCCATATACAGAATTTACCACCTATTTCAAGATCACAATATAATTCAACATATTTTCCCCAAACAGAATGAATTGCTGGCACTTAACATTATGCTTAGTATTATTAGGGCTGGCTTCACATTAGGCCATTCTGGTTATTAACTCTGGCATTGCAGGTATAACCGTGTCTTCAGATTCTTGCTAGCAGTGCGGCGCACTCAGCAGGATTTGCAGTCGCTGTGGTCGCTACAGATGTGCAGCAAGAAAAAGGAGGGCTGGCATTCCATAGACACGGCAATGGTCTGGCAACTGCGCCATCACATGTCATTCCTAGTGGACAACCTGCAGTACTATTTGCAGGTTAGGACTGTTTTGTGAACCTGAGCTAAATGGTCTGATGTGCTCTGAGTAGCTCTAAGTTTTAATCCTGTTATTATGAACTGCTAGGGTGTCATACAGGTCTTTAAACATTTCATGGAAAAATGTACCTTTTGCCTTTCTTTAAAGATTGATAGCCCAGTAAAAAAGATAGTTTTAAAGCAGGAAATCTGAATTAAAATCTCTGAAAGGAAAATTTATCTGTACTGCAGAACTCTACCTTTTAATTAAATACTACTGTGTGCATGGACACGCACACACCGATGTGGGTTTTTTTTTAACAACAGGTTGATGTTATTGAGTCACAGTATGGATTGCTAGTGGACAAGATCAATTCCACCCGTGACTTTGAGGCTGTGAAGCTGGCACACGAGCACTTCCTGGCAGCTTTGCTGGCACAGAGCTTTGTGCATATGAAGTCGGTATGCCATCTTTTATGGGGTCTGAATTTTCCCTTTTTCATGTCACCCACCACCACCCCTCACATTCCTGATTTAAGTTTTGAAATTCTGGAGGCATATATACCAGTGTGTAGGAGTGGTATGGGAGTTGGTGGGGTGGGGTGGGGTGGGGGTGACATTTCTTTTCCCCTGCATTTTTCTTTGCTGAGTAGAATGTGTCTTCAAACTTGATCCCATATGATAAGGTTGGTTTTAGCACTAGCATGCTTCCATAAAACAATAATGGAAGAGTCTGCAAGATTTGAGCTGTATGGAGGGTTTGAGTCGTAAAGCGTTTTCTTGCTTTTATCAAATAACATTTTGCTGTCTGTCCATTAAAACTGAAGACACTAAACGGTCAGCTAACCCAGAATTACTCCTGTACAAAAGGTAATCCAGAGTTTATCATTTGTGTCTTCCCTTCTGCAGTGAAATTGTCGCTGCACAATGTTGTCTTGAAATAATGGAAACATATTGCCATGTATAGCAGCTTGTGGTCACTCACTTTAACAGCCTAATTTATAAGCAGTCAGGTTGCAAGAGTTAGTGCTTGACGCTAGCAGGGAGAACCATGGGTCATGGTTTTTGATCTTGTCTCCAGTGTACAATATGTCTGTTTACAGAGTGCTGGATGGCTCTGGGTGTAAAACACCAAATGATGAACTGTTGTTTATATTTTACAGGTATCTCACTGTTTGTACGAGATCCTGGATCTTTGCTCTTCTTTCTGCTGTCTCCTCACATTTGGCATGACACCTGCCATGACCGCAGAACACACACAGCTAGCCAGCATCACCAAAGTATGTCAGATTCATATTCATCCGAGTCTAAGCTGGATATATCAGCATTCTAAATACTCTTATTCTAAGGCAAATTTTGGTGAGCTCCCTTGCATCTACCAGATGTTAGTCTTTTCTGACTAGTCCACACACCCTTTGTTGTAGAACCTATAGACTGCAATGTATACAGTTCCCAAAAATTGAACAGGGTTCAAGGTAAGTTTTCAACTCCTAGATTAAACAGAACATTCCTAACCTTTTTTTTGGGGGGGGGGGGCTTTGGTTATGTTTTGTATTAGTAGCTTAGCAGAATGTAAGTTAACGGCCAGTTGGTTTGTTTTAACAGAGCTTCCAGCGACAGTCCAACATCTTGTTTCGCATTCTGTCCGGCGTGTCAAGCCACAATGCCAGTCCTCATCTGACACAGCTGCTTCTGCGCTTGGATTTCAACAAATACTACACAGCTGCTGGTGGCCAGTTGGGCAGGTAACTGTGGAACTGGAGTGACCAGCTTCTCAAATACATACACAATTTGTTTTAAAGAAAACAAGTAGGTAGGTAGCAGGTAGATAATGCTGTTACAACCCACCAGAAACTATCTATCAGATTTATAGATTATTTTTATCGCTTACATAATTTAAAATTTGAATTCTTATAGTTGTCATCAAATCATTGTGCTATTCCAAAAATATTTATAATAAATATTTACCAGTCATTTATGTTATGCTTATAATAGAAATTTTTCTGTTAATACAAATTGGGAATTTTTATTTTTGCATTTCAGCATCTGATGAGATTTGAAGAGTGGTGTTTCCTGCAATGCTGATGATGACCGGTGCTTATTAATTACCAACTGCCCCACCTCACCTCACCTCACCTCACCTCACCCAACCACCACCTTTTTTTACTGGGAGGGGGAGAGTCATCCATCCATTCATTCATTGCTCTTGATGGCCTCTAGCGTGCAGGGAGCAACAAAGGTCTCCCACAGCTGTCCTTGGCCATCTTCTACAGGATGGCCGAAGTGTTGTTCATGGACTTAACCTCCTGCATTGTTCTTTGCCAAGTTGTTCTTGGTCTCCTGAGGGAAAAAATGCTTGCGGAATTCATTTGTCGCAACATATAAACAGACAGGAGGGGGCAGGGGAATGTCTAGGGTGGGTAGAAACTTTACTCCAGATACAACAGTCTCTGGCTCAGGTGTGAAGTAAGGTTTCCACTCACCTCAGCCATTCCCACCCTCCGCTACCAAAATTGGGAGAGCGTTATTCTGAGGATGCAAAATGTGTGGAGTGAGACAACCACACACGCACATCCCACTGGGAGTCTTGGTGTTTGATATGCTTCATCTAGTGCAGCAAAACAAGACTTGGACAATTCACATTTTTGAAAATAAAAGTGAAAGAAAACAAGTCCATCCTGCGGTAACATATTGCGTCTCCTGTGGCTCATTCTCTCCCCGTTCCCCTTTGCAAAGAGGTCCGGTGGCAAAATGGTAAAGTACCTTTCATCGTGAAGTAGAGAATTGTGGGTCACAGATTTTAATCTCATCTCCGGGATATGTTTTCCTGTGTATTTGGCAACCGTTGACAGTGTTGACTGCTTGCAACAGACGCCCAACCATAACTGTTGACCAGCCATACAACAGACGCCCAGCGATGACCCTCTACAACTGTAGCCTCTATGTAGCAAGGTTCAGAGCATGGAATTGTCTTCTGTTTATTTGTTTTCTGATGTAATATATGCCAAAACCACCAAGAACATTTTTGTTTCTGCTGAAAAACGTTTGGGGCAGTAATTTTTTTTTTTTTTTTTGGTATTGGTAATGCAGTTTTTTTCCCCAATGCTGTTGCTCCAAAATGCATGATCCTCAAATGCTTCAGAACAACTTTTGGTTTGGGGATTTTTTTTTTTCACGTGCCACATTACACATAGGTGAAAGAGCAGGTAGTCACTGAGAAAATTCAACGAATATTTAAAATGTTTGGGAATGGCAGTGACTGAAGTGCAAGTTATCAAAAAATATGCTGACTTTATGGAAAATGGACTCGAGATTGAATAATCTGATAGTTTTAGCCAATTGCAGTGACAAATTTAAAATAACATGAAAAATTTGGATGTACAGTATTCTTGGGTAGACAGGTCTAGGACAATGTGAAACCGTAGTACTATACTTAGGCATAGTTCTTTACAAGATTTGAATTCAAATTACTTCTGCTTTGATCTCAAGCTTATTTAACTAGCAAATTTCTACCATAGTTTCAGCATAGTGGATATCATAATGCGAAAGTGTTATGATAAAGTGCAAATGTGTGCTTGAGATCCATGCTTGTAAAAATGCTGGGTTGGGTTGACATGGTCACAGCATCTGAAAACCGTGTATTTTGATGCCATATGGTATCAAGTTTATAATTTATATCCTGAATGGTTTTTGCATGTTCAATGAATAATTTAGATTTTAACTTATTTAGGATCAGTGATGTTTCAGCAATGATGGTGATGATGATGTAGATAATATATCTAAAGGTGCTCAGTAATCTGATTTGATTTTTTTTCTGCCTTTCTTTTGGTTTCTTAACTAGATCTCAGACACTATGTCTCCTGTCTTTCTCGGTATATGATCTGTCTCACGTTGTCTGGCTGCAATGGATCCTACAGTACCAAAGTCTTCATTCATAAATATAATCCTCTGTACACCAACTCCTGTTATACAGTGAATGGATACCGCAGACCACTAATTTCTGTTGATAATTGAAAAATTAATTGCACGTGCACTGGGCAAGGGATCCGAACCAGTAGCCCACTTCACGTGTGGCAAGCTATTAGCAAGCGATATACCGCCATTGCAATGGCTGGCCAGGTTGAATACCGACCTTTTTTTTTTAATGCTACAAATCTCGAACATTCAATTGGCAGTTGGCGTCATGGACTTTACGTCCTAGTAGCGAGACGACGCAAATGACCTGATGCTGTCGGTATTCAAACCATAAACCAGCGGTCCACCCACCCTGCCCACCCCTAACGCTCTACGTACACTCGTGAATGAACACACACCACCAGCCACCCCCTCACCACCTCACGTCGCCGATCGAAGACAGCGATCCGTGATGGAGCACGTACATTCCCGTGCAAGTGTCGAGGGACGTAAGGTTTTTGGAAGAGCCTACTTTTTACAAAAATTGGAGGGTGGCAGAGCAGGCAGCGACCACAAAACGTCCTCTTGTCGAAAAGGTCGTTGACCTTCTTGCACTAACTATGTACTTCAACTGCATAGCGCCTTGGGTTTTCGCACTCAAGTCAAAAACAATGTACCCGGCTTGCACTTGGAGCTGTAGTTTAAACGTACGTCGTGCACTTAAAATGTACTCATTACGTGTGGGTTTTAAAAAGAAATGTTTAAGAAGATACCAGCTCCTGCTGTCATCTAGTGAATGCTTTTTATGAATGTATTGGTAGTGTGTGTGTAGGGGGTGCGCGCGCACACACATACACAAAGCAAACATCGCGCTCGCACTCAGGGATTTTATTATATCTTACTGGAGTTTCCGCGTAACACAATTGGTAAACTTCATTAGATGCAAGCTGTTTTAGCCGATACAATTTCCCACTTTCTGAATCATATGATTAAATTTCAAATGGTGTAAAACGTTTGTGAAGGTACATCAAAAATAATTATATACTTGCACACGCTCTGCAAAAAACCAAAGTTACAATTCATTGTATGGAGATGCAAAATAGTCACGTCTTGCATTTGGTGCATCAGCATTAACTGCAACAGGAAGGAAAAACGCTGCCACACATGTCTCTATATTAAAGTGTGCTCAAAACTACAGCTACCACAGTTATCGGGACGATGTTTTCCAAAACAGCAGGGATGGGGGGGGGGGGACTAAGCTCGCAGGACAACGGCACAATTTCGCTTCCCTTGCTTTCAAGGTGCAAAGCCAGTGGCTACCGTGTTCCTGGTAACGACCTCTCCGCACCCTTTCGTGTCCTGCAAGAGGCCAGCTAGGTTGTGACAGCCACCAGTACGTGTCCACTAGAACGGAACACGCAATCCCACAAACAGGGCGATCTCACTAACAGACAGGAGGCACTGGCACGTGGAAACGTAAACAGCTGTAGAGAGAGGATGCAATGAGTGCTCGGCCAGGGATAACAGGGACAGTTCATTTCTGGTTAATACCAAGAAAACAGATGTAGGGGCCACAGGCTTATGAAAATGCACAAGGAATTCAGTGAATTCCAGATAGTCTATATTTAAATGCTGTACAACGATATATGAAATCGTATAAACGGATGGAGACATAAGGACAATGTAAACATGGGTCCAGGGAGAATGGGGGCGGGGGGTGAGTCCACTCTATGGGCGATACCATTACGGTGACGTATGGCTGATGGCCTCTTTGTAGAGAACAAAAGGATGTCCGCTGTGTTGTCAATCCCTAGAATCCCACCCCTCCACTTTCTCCAACACCCACCTCATGTTGGGTGCAGAAACAACAACAACATATTTACGAAAGAGAACACAGTTGACGTCGTTGAACAGGAAGAGAGGATATGTGTAGAACAAGTATTCAACACATAACCAAGGCTAACCCGCAGAAAACGAAAGGACTAACGTAGCTGTGTAGACGTTTCAGATGAAAGTTTGCTGCAGTATCCAGGGTATATATCTGTTGTTACTGAAACAGGCATCCATTGATCAGCTGGTGTCCATTCCACCAATCATCCGGCCCCGAGTAAGAGTCAAGAAATTAAAGCCTAAACTGTTGGGGAAAGTGGAACCACATGGCACGCGTTATTTCTCAACATACGTTAGCATAATGAACCGCTGGATACATTGGTTTATTTATCATAAGAAGCATTTTAGCGTCTTTCATCCCGTGCATGATTTCTGTGGCACCAACATTGTTCTTGCCGTAGAAACACAAGAAGTTATACACGTGTTAGCAAATTCGAAATATTTTTTTTATCCCACAAAAAGTTGAAAGCGTTGACCATCAGAGCAATCCAAGATGGAATGGCAATTCACATCACTCCGGGTAATGGCTGAACTTGACTTTTGTTCGTCAGGTGAATCACAAGAGATATGGTAAGAAATACACAAAAGCACTGCAATAAAAGCAATATAATAAGAGAGTTGAAAGGTATGAATATCATTAACAAAAAACAACATTATATTTTCCAACACGCGAAATTTTTCATGACAAGAATTGTGCTGCACAACATGCAGTCCGCTCGTAAGGACGTCGCCTAGACAATTTCCTGGACCCAATGAAATGCACCCGCCGCCGGTTCTTATTCGGCTCAGCTGTTTCCATGTCTCTCCGCGGGCACCTCGGGTGTGAAATGGCGAGCTATATTTCGTAAGTCTTTCAGGGGCGTAGAAAGAGGGGATGTCTCGGGTAGAGGGGAAGGGCAGAGGTTAGGGATGGGGATAGAGGGGGGGGG